>JACXSJ010000873.1:7417-152122 GCA_014851325.1 Pentalonia nigronervosa | reverse complement strand
CACAATTTTGTAGGGGTGCATTTTAAGTTCTTGGTGCAGAATCCTCCGAACACTGCGATCGGATAAGTGTAAAGCAGCCGCGCGTTTCCGTGCAGAACGCCGCGGAGATTGCTCGATTGAAGTTCTCACAGCAGCCACATTTTCCAGTCCTGTTGCAGTCCGAGGTCGGCCCGTCGACTTTCTTTTTAGTGCAGAACTTATTTGCCTAAAATTTGATACCCAATTATGTATGGTTTTGCTATCGGGAACGGGATCACGTCGATTGAGCGCGAACCGAATACGAAACGCACGCTGGGTCGTTATCGGTGAACCGCCGTTATTAATAAATTCCTCAACAACAAACCCACGATGCTCTCCCGACCATGCCATGATGAATACTAAAAATGGCATCGATAAGGCTTTCTATCGATGTAATTACCACTAATGTACCTCCACCCAAACCCAAACTATAACCTTATCAAACTAGGGAGTTCTTTCTGCCGCACCCGGTATACACACGAGAGAAAGAACTATATTTTGCAGTTTTTTCGATTCAAAGCATCGATGACAATGACAATGTGATGATAATAATGCATAATAACGTCGTCTATCCTTGAACCATCGGCGAACACGTTAATTGAACATTGAAGCTCTATAGAAGATGACCGTTCAATCGTATTATAATTTATATGTGTTTACGGTCGACAGCAGAAGGAACGCCAAACCAAACATATTATACTTAAGCACGGATAAGTGCACAAAATACCACGAGTTAGCACGTCATTGGCTAAAAAAAATGGATACTTTGGACATCACAATTATAACGATTAACGACGACCGACGTCAAACCGTGATTGAACGATCGTCTATCGAAATTAATGACGTTTGTCACGACTTTTGTGAACTCTAAACAAACATTCCGTGACTCAAATTTTTTTCATAATATTTTACTATGTCAATAATTGAGTTGGCCGTCGTGCGTGTATGTAATTCGGATATACACACTGCACACACGAATATACGCCACGTCCACACAAAACGTATAACATTTGCCAAGCCTAAGCTAATATTATTATATTATTGTATATTAGCCATTAAGGTATAATATTATGTACGCTAAAACAAGAAATATTTGGTTTTACGACTGTATAGAATAAATATTGTACTACAAAATATGCGTTGACCGGCGTATAGTCTTTAGGAATTAATAGTTATTATTAAGCGATTATGCGTTTAGGCCGTACTCATACTTATCGCTAACGTAGTCAGTATCAACGTTTGCTTTAACTTACTAAGCTAACTTTACGCGTAGTTTACGCTCTGTAAACGGTCAGATTTTAGAATATACAGAGTGATTCGCCGAACATGCTCATATGCCCATTTTTAACAGTGTTAGAAAATAAACTATGGAAATAATAAGATATAGTAATGATAAGATATAACGTATACGTTTTAATAGATTAATATTCTTATTTCTTTCTTCTTCTTCATCTTCTTCTTATATTTTTAGGGAGTTTTATACAATTGGACATTCTTAAAGTTGTATATTATTTTTTTCGTTTAAAAATATTAATTAGGTATAACTACCATAAATACTATAGGTTAGGTATCTCATTTAGTATAATATAGGTACCATAATATGTAATATATCTATTCCGTGTGGCTGGGTGCCTCGCGCCCACTTGGCCGTTAAATAGGTTTTAAAATAAATAAATAAGACGTACACTTATAATAACTCGTCTTAAATCAATAAACTATATTATACATTAATACATAGGTATACAATATGCAAAGTTATTATAATATAGCAATGTAGTTTAACAGTATAAAATGGTATAATATTTGTAGTTATTATATTATATTCCACTTAAAATCGTATTTCACATACAATGATAATATATTATTAAATTAAAATTCAACACATCCATTACAACGACCTAACCTAACCTAACAGCGACTCACTCGACACCTATTGCACTGCAGAGCGGTACCCTTACCACCATTTTTTAATTTGAATTCATCAAAATAACTAAAATCGATATATAGATAAGATGTTCAGTTAACATACATTTTACCGTCATAAAGTTAACAAATTTTCCAAATCGCTCTTTTAAATTACTAAGTAGAAACTCCTAAAAATAACCCATTTAAATCTAATTTACGATCAATTATAAATTATAATATTTTATTATATGACGTTTCCAGAACAATTTTAGTACCAAAAAATGTTATTTTTCTAAAAAAAATATTACATTCCAAAAAAGTTTTTAAACAAAGTTAATTTTCTAATCAACAAATAACGTTTATGTAAAATTTTATAGGTATGCAAATGTATGTATTTTTTTAAAACAATATAATAAACCATAATATAACAATTAGTTGACCTGAGCAAATATTTTGTACAAAAACTTGGTATAATCAGTGTATATCAAAATATATATTTTATGGATTGTTTTAGAAGTTAAATATCTTTATTAGTTTCTTAAAATCAACATTTTAAATTAAAATAAAATTTGTAAATTTTAATTGGTAAGTGGGTAAAATACAATAAACAGTTTTGTACTCAGATTTTTCAATGTTTTCATGTTTTCACATGTTTTAATAAGTAATATACCCGCAAATATTATAATTTAAATCAAATTAATAATAACAAGTCAATAATAGTTATAATTATTATTACTTATTAATATTACTGTCACCGATCAACATTTAAATTTTTTTTTTAAATTCTTCTCAGAATTATATAACATGTAATGCACTTCACCCATATGACCATATATGTATGTTACTTTACGAAGAAAGTGCATTGTTACTTTTACAACTAATTAGTTAAATAATTTTATGAAATGTTTGAAAATTGAAAAAAACACAAATCACATACAATTTTGTGTTAACTTCTTCAAAATACACGGTATATTCGAATAATTGAATAAAATATGATTTTTTAAGTATTAATTGTCAAATCACAAATTTTGATAACAAAAACTAAAAGTTACAAGTATATACAAATTTGTATTTAGTACACGATTTACGTATTATTAATTGTTTTAATAATTGACGTACTATTTGTACGTTATTTAAAATGACGCACTTACCTCATCCAGCCCAATTTTTAGAATCAAACAGTTAAGTCATCGTACATTAAATATACCTAATTATGTCAACAAAATAAAAAATATAATAAAAATAAATACTAATAATAATAATGGTAAGTAAAAAAAGAAAAACCAAATTATATTAATTATTTTAAATCTCTTTATGTGCTTTATGTTGTTGGTAAATTTTCCTTGGAAGGATTTGTAGATACATTTTTCCAGTCCACTATTTTGTTAGTTTCTGCGGGGGTTTAGAAAGTTTCAAGTTTAAACATCCAAAACTTATGTCAAAATGAAAATTTAGCCACGGGACTCCGTCACTTCGACATATGAGACGAATCTATTCGTATTTACTAATTTTAAGGGGTGGCTCAAAAAATGCAATTTTCTATAGGCTTTAAGAAACAACGATATACCAAACTATAAGAAAAATAAGAAATAATGATACAACATTCACAAAAACGTGCAGTAAAATATCGTATTGATAATATTACCAACTCCATCTTAAAACTCTTAAACGTATTACAGCATTATAGTACTTTTTATAAAAGGCATTTCAATCAATATACAAATATTATTACAAAATATAAAATAACTAGGATTTGATGTCACTAAATTAAATTCAATTGTTATATAGTCACTTAAGTAACAGGCAACAATTATCACCACTATTTAATCTTATTATGGTAACTATTGTTTTATCAAAGAATATGAATAGTCACCCAAGGTATACACATACCTACATCATTAGTCACTATATTATTTTTAATCTATATATGTATTATATCAGTACCAGTTTCATTATTAAAAGGTAAACTATTCATGTTTGATGATGCGATAGCTCTAATTAATGCCGAAGATAATTGGGATAAATTATAAGAAAATGTCGAAATTGAACTACGGTATAAAATATCTATAAGTGGATAAATAAAATAACTATTATCATTGAACATCAGTACACATACCAATAGTCAATAGTCACGAATCTCTCACAGTTTCCTGTTGGCTATGACTTTATGATACATAAATACGATCCTTTGACCTGTTGCAATAATTGCAAATAATTATTGTAAAAATGTAAACCAATTAAAATGATATTTTCATTTGAATATTAAGAAGTGATAATAGATTTTAATCTATAACGGTAAAAACATGATTAACAAAATATTAAAAAATAGAATTAAGAGGTTAGTTGTTCTATTTTATAAAATTCGTTTTGTAAATAAGTCAATAATTATAAGACATTATGCTTTTCAACACTATTTTATACACATAATATTATGAACTATGGTATAATTATTTTTTTTTTACGTGGAGCAAAAACCTAGAAATTTACCAAACGGCACCCGCCCACCATCATTAATCAATTATGAGTTTTATGAATTAATTATCCATTATTACATTTACAATATAATTATAATATATAATCTTTATCAGCTATTATTTATCCACCATATAGATACATCATACACACATATCTACCACCATATTATTTTTATTATTTTAAAGTGGGAGATGCAAGTGCCCACCCTGCTCACGGAGATTTGGGCCACTAAGCACAAATAGAACAGACAATTCAGCAATATATATTTTCCAAAACTATATTATAAAGTAGCGTACTCCCTTCCGTTAACATACCCAACAAATGAATTTTAAGCATAAAAATAAACTTTGCTTATTTATAAATTATACATTAAACAAATTCGAATAAAATCAATAGAAAGGAATGTTAAAGGAATAATAGACAGGAGTACGGGGAAGTACATAAAACTGTCTAATAATGAAAATTATGTAAATATTCTAATACCATTTATATACTAAATGCATTCCTCTAATACTAAAGATATAAATAAAAACCATAAAATAAATCAATAATTAACAATCAGTAAAATAATTAACAACCTTGACGAGAATGTGTGTACCGATAAAACAATAAAATGTCGATTAAAAAAAATAAATAAATATATATATATATATATATCAGCATGTAAAATAATATCCATGCATTTATTTGTATTCTGTAATTTGTATTTGTTGAAACGCAAATAACTATAGTAATTGAGTCGTATAAATAAATAAAAAAAAAAATGTCGATTTGTGTAAATATAAATACAAATATCTCTTACTCGACTATAAAATGTCTGTTAATTTAAGATATATAATTTGTAATTTAAAATATGTCTATTTATTTATAAATTAGGCTTATCATAATTTCAAGCTCCTCTAATTATACGGAAAAAACAATATTTAATAATTTGGAAATTATGTAAAATTTTTAAAATAATTTTTATGCGAAATCCATTAATCATATACCAATGGTATAAAAGAAAGCTATAAAAAAAATCTATCAGTAAAACTAATGACCTTGATGAGAATGTGTGTATCAAATAATAAAATGTCGATGAGTATGTGTAAATATTTCCAACTTGATTAATGATTATAAAATTGATGTTCATTTAAAATAATATAATATAATTTGTAATTTAAATAAATAAATAAAATAAATTTAATTTAATTTCAATTATATACAAATCGTAGCTATTGAAAAACAAATAATTTATATCTATAGGAACTCCGTGTATTAGATACGAGCTTAACCCAGTAATAATGTTGGTATCAGCTGCTATTACTCTAATTTACTTTAAGTTAATAATATTATATTATTGAATTATTCTAAGTAAATAAAGAACAACAAAAATGATTAAAACGGTTTTAAAATTTACTAGCGTTTAATGTCTACAGGCTATTATTATTATTTTTTTTTTTTTTTAATGGAATCAAATTTCAACAATTAAAATATTATAACGACGAATATGTTGTTGACATTAAATATCATATCATTAAAATGTATCTGCTACTGCATTTTTGTATACGCAGTGACGTTCCATTTCGCAATTACTGATTAGTAACAACAAATATTTAATTATATGCATCAAGTACACAATACATCATATAATTCTATTAATCACTTGTGTGCAATGTGCGATGTTCACGTACGCGCAATAAAATGGTAAATACTAGAAAATACCCGAAATATCACTCACGAAAATAATAATATAGATCATGATGAATTAATTAAGATGTGCGATCAAAAAATATATAGATGGAGACAAAAATATTTACTGTTCTCGACGAATATCTGCGCTTTTTATAGACTCGAAAGACACTATAGGACCACGCGCATCACAAAGACAATTTTTTTAGGCATTTTAGTTCAAGTGACTTATCGATTGTCGTATTTTATACATTTAATCACTCAAGTCATTAAGTGCTGGCCATAGGCTTCACTAAAGGGCATCGGAGGAGTATCATTTTGCTACTCCATAATAAATTATATTCCATATTTATTATTCAAACTTTTTATTATTAAATGTTTACTATATATTCTAAGACCCGGGGGGAGGGGGATACAAAATAATATTTTCTGTGATAGTGTTAAAGTATTAATTATTTAATTATATATTTATGTTTTAACAAATAATGGCACGATTTTTTTTCAAATAAAAAAGGGAATCTTTTTGTTAATTATTTTTTATTTGCTCCCCCAGAATTTTGACTTTAGTGACGCCCCTGGTATCGGCTGTTTATTTGAACTATTCATAAAATCTTTTGTACTTTGTGGATAATACTCTTTAAACAGTGGCGCCAAACCCCATATGCTAAAGTCGGTCCTTGGAACGACATCTCTGAAAAATTTAGAATAAGCCGCTTCACATTTCCTATTTTTACTATACCTCCCCCCCACCGGAACAACATTAGGGCCGATATTTAAGATATATTGTGGTCTTTTTAAATATTTTTCGCCTGACTTAATTTTTAGGACTTCGACGACACTGTCACCAATAGCTATACGATTATAAAACGTACCTAAAAAGGTGAACCACCTCACCCGTTGTGGTTATTATAATTTACCGTAAAATAAAGTCGACGCCGTGGACTACGATGCACAAGCTTCATACAGTATAGTTATTTTAATGTGTATTTATAATAATATGATTAAATTTACATCGGAACCTTAATCGATAATGTTTACAAGCAAATTATACTTTATTAAACAGTCTACTGCAATACTGCAGTCTGCAGCTCCCGTAAACAGAAGTTGATGACCATGGTAAATTAATTTGGGAAGAGTGCTTCTTGTTATATTATTAATGATGAAAAACCTTCTAAGAACTGCCGCGTTAAATAAATAGAAAAATAAATACGTAAGCAAACGAAGAGTTAAAAAGAAACAATCATGTGAAATCCGCAGAATGTCTTAAATGTTCTTAAATTAGATTAAAATACGCTTAGTGTTTTATAATACCTTCCGCCAAACTCTAATAAATTATTTGATTAGGTGCCGCTATATTACTATCTAAACATAACATATTATAATAACGTAGATGCACTGTATTAATTTAATTAAAAATTTAAATGATTAATGTTATAGAAATATTAATAAAAAATAAATACCTAATTAGTATACCTAATCTAACATGCTCAAGTTTTTACCAAAAATATTTCAAATAAATTCACTTAGTATACAATATATTTTATTGTATAAATTAATAAGATGTAATGACTAATCAATAATCACCATAAAACGTCTCAAAACTTTATATTCAAACTATACCTAAGTACCTATTTTAATTTTTAATATATTTTTATTAGGTTTGGTATAATAGTTGTGTTTTTTTTCTTTCTTTAAGATAATAGATTAACAAATGCCAAAAACAGTTGTTCGTATGTTAAATCCCTGATATAACAATAGTAAATATTATATTATGTTATCATACTCTAAATTATAATACGGGAAATAATAAAATCTATTAAAAATTATAATATGAGAAATTTGTGACGGTTACGAGTTAATAAAACGTAATTTTTTTTTATATTCGTGCAGTTTAGAAAGTCATACAATAGATTATTATACGTGTTGAATTTTTGAAACATTGTTTTATGTACTAGTTTTAAACATTCTAAACGTTGTTTTGATGTTATATTGATAAATAAACGGGCAATGATCTACGCACAAGTGTACGAGTTCCACACGTAGGCAAGTAGCAAGATAGTTTTCCAAAAGGGGGCCAACATTTTTTGGCCCCTTTCTGCTTATTGTATCTCATATTACATTGTTATCCCTCTCCTTATCAAAAAATATCTATAAAAAAAAAAATTAACGATGTATTGTCTACATTAGTTAATTAGTTTTATATTTTTAAATTTTTATAATATTATACTAATGGGAAATTAGGAACTAATAAAGAAGTTACTCTTATAATTAATAAATATAAAATCTTGGTAAATAAGACTTGTATAGATGAAATTTGCTCAAATTTTGAGCTCAAATCATCAATATGTTACTCTTAAGTATTATTTGTTAATAAACATTTAAATTTTAATAAAGAAGTCAATACTTAACTTTCTCAAGTTTTTTGGATGATTAAAATGACTTATTGTCTTCATTATTGTTGTTGATTGTAAATTGCTGCGTGATTGTGTGAATAATGAATTCACAAAAATAATTTTCACATAATAATCTATAAATTATATTGTTATAGGCATGTTTATTTTATTATACAGGTTACAGATCATTAATAATAATATACCTATACTGTTGTAGTGTTGCCTATAGTTGTGTTTATCAAAAAAATAGACTTATTATTTTGTTGTTTTCCAGTTTTCAATATATATTATTAGACTTGTTATGTTCTTGAATTATTAGATGACGAATATTTATAAAATAAAATCTTGGAATTTAATTTGTGTTATACATTTGTTAATTATACTGAGTACATAAAATATAATATACATCCAGGATTCGGGACAACTAAACGCTATAATATTTTTAAAATATTCAAAAATAAAATGACTAAATTGAGGGGACCAGTCTGGGGCCAATGACTTCTCTTAGGAAGCCGGGCCCCCTGAGGACCCCCCCCCCCTTGGTGACGTGTCTATCCAAACATTTACTTGGTCACTAACAATTAAAAGCTTCACAGTGCGTCAGTAATGCTAATTCGTTGTGATGTAATTGATACAGAAAATAAAACAAATATAAAGTATAATTAAATCTTAACGTTTTCAATTTTAGATGTTCGTGATCGTTAGTAGTGCGGTTAGTGTATCATTGCGGATAATTAGAAATTCGTAAAGTGCATATCAACGTTTTATGAAAAATTCTAATTCGGTCATCAATAAAAATATACTCGTGTGCAGTGGTGTTGTTTCTTTACTTCGATTTAAGATAGTTATAAAATGATTGAAACAGAATAAAACGATTGTTTCTGTGTCACGAAAAATATAACTTAACGATAGAAAAAAAACAAATTACAGTAATTTTCTAAATAATTATGGATACATGTATATATTATATAAATATAATAGATACATGTATAATTTTCCTAAAAAATTGGTTTAGTTGATAAAAAAAAAATATCCGTTTATGTTTCCTATACGTGCCATTGCACAAAAAAAAATTGTCAGGTCAACCAATTTCTAGTGTTGAAAAGCGTTATGGCCTTTCGTTGTTTTCATCTCAACGTAATCATAATGAACTCTATTTTTCTTAAAATCGCTAAACAATAGTATCCCAAATTATTAAATAGGATTAATTTTTGTGTTCCACCGATGAGAACACACGTACCAAAAATACATTTCGTGCAGTCAATTGTTAACAAACTGTTGTCTTAAATAACCCCTATAAACCGCATCGTGAACTATTGTAATAACCACTTAAATAATTGTAATTTTGTTTCAATTATGTAAATTTACTTAATTGACTACTCAATTGCTCTAAACTTGTGAACCGAGTTGTAGGTATGTATTAGTAAATAGTTAAGTTATATCCTGTACTCTTTGTCCACTTGGGCATTATAAAATATAAAATAAATAAAAAAAATGTATAAATATACACATCATATGTTATATTATATATGTATGTAAACATATACTAAGCCGACAAAATCAAACTGTCGAGGAAAGGGAAAATATAATATAAGTGAGCCATTATAGAGGTCCAATTGCATTACTGTTCGTTCTTGCGTTGTGTATATTACTTGTCATTCGGTATTGTGCAAAGTGTAGTGAACAAAAATAATATTATAAACAAAAATGTACACACTCATACAAAAGGTAAATAATAATTGATCATATAGGTTAGTTTAAGTTACTTTCGAGTACGATACTCATAAATTCTTATAAATGAATAAAAACACGTTAAAAGTTTTGACAAAAAAAAAACACAAAATTGAAAATACGATTTATTTTTATACAAAATATACTTCTAACATATTAATATAAAGGTTGCATTAGCTTTAAATTTTTAAAATCTCAATGCACAATCTATGGTAACCGCTTTTTTTTTACGCATATAGACTTGAGTACCTGACTTTTTAAGGACGAATTATCGATTAACGTACAACTGTACAAATGTACCTACAACAAATAATTAAATTAGATTAAGATATATTATAAGTTGTCAAGTTTAATTTTTATTTATCCTTAAAACCGATTACATATTAACTACCTATAATTAGTATAGTAGATAGGTAATGCACACCAATATCGAATCGACTAAAATTCAAATTACGTAGCATTAATATCTTTATTATGGCAACAAACACGCATTTTGAATTTAATTGTATTTTCCAAAATAATAAAACTGTAGAGAGCATTTGGTTTACATAAGTTATAGTGAATTAAAAAATATAGTTTCTAGGCAATATATAATTTTTATTAATCACATTCCTATAAACATTACTTGAATTTTTTTTAAAACGCAAATTTAACATAGTAACAAACTTTTACTTAAGAAATGTATAGAGTGCAGAGTTAACTCAAATATTTTGTAAGACTAACATGAATAATAAAAAAACCCCTACTATGTAATAATTTGTATTCTATAGTCTCCAAGTGAGTAATATGAAAAATATAGTTTTCTATTATATATTATTTTAAGTTTGGAATTTAAAATGTATAAAATAACGTATTTGATTATTTTAATTTAAGAAAAGTCATTTGAATATTCAATAAGTAAAGAAGACATTACAATACCTATATAAACAGTAAGCTATTTTTTGATTTTTTTTTTCATGTAAAAATATAAAAATTATTTTTTAGGACTTGAGCACTACTGCTCATGGCGCATACTTACGCCATGTATTGTAAAACGAGATATGATATTGATAAACGAACTCGATGGAATAAACTAAATAAAATAACAAGTCATATCGCTACATTTTCAGAGTGAATGATCTAATGGCTATTTTTTTAGCGTCACGCGAAGATTTAGTGAAGAATAAAATACAAAGAAGATAGGAAAATTCCGGCAACAATAAAATACTGTCTATTATGTGGAAATAAAACTCGCGTGTTTAGTTCCCGTATCCGAATGGGTAATACACACATGACACAATATTATATTTTTTCCGGGTTCAAATTCCGTTTCGTTGTTTAATATTTACGAAATGGCCATGCATACTTATGAGTAATTATAATATTAAATTTGACGTATGACAAAATAACGTAGTGTACTGCGGTGCACGGAGGTAGGGGAATGGACAAAACAAAAAAACTCGCATCGAACGTTTTGATAACTCGATCCGTAATAAAAATAAACAATATGCGTTATTGGTATGAAGGATAATACCGCGTCATGTTTGTCCTCGTACTATACTTGGTAACTAAACATACTTCTTTACCTCCTCCCATCTTATTTAAACTCGAAAACTTACTTAAAAATTTAGAAAGATTGATAGAAATAAAAGTGGACTGTTCAATTCTTTTAATATTTATACAAAACTAACCGCAAATATTGTCCGCTTCGGGGTTTTAAGAGAGACACGAAAACATATTATACTATTGATTAAAATAAATTTGGCGGTTCAATATCGTGTCTTGAAGGTATTAATCATTAGAAATGGTGCAACACCCTTTTAATAGGTAGGTTTGCAGTGAAATATAACAATACGAACACTATACTATTTACTGCAGTGTGCAAGGAAAACTTCGAGTAAACGGTAGGTAGATATGTAACCTACCTGCCTACCTACCATCTGCATTATAATAGCTACGCGCCACGCAATTATTGTAGGTACTTATCTAGTTGGCTTAAGCTGTGCAGCTGCCGTGAATCGTGAATTCAATATGCGATAGTACATCATGGACATATATTTTAATTTGAACAGAAAAAAATATGCAATTCGTGCAACATAAAACTAGATAAAAAGGCATTGTGTAATCTGCGCAAACTATTGTTACTACAAAAATCGTAATTACCGGCATTTTAAAATAATATTTTTTTTTTTAATTTATTCATGACATATTTTTTATTATATTATTTTCTATTATATTCTATTAGTCAATCGAATTAATTTTAGTATATGCATTTCAAGAAAAATATTAAAACGTACAAAAAGTAAAATAAAAAAAATGTAAGCCAATTGTAGATAGGTATTATTTGTAATTTGTGTATAAATAATATTTTAGTTATACTCATAAAATATGTAGTAATCTGAATTATTTTAATTAATCGTCCAATTGTTAATGTTACCAATAGTCAATATTATTTATTCACGTTTTATGTGCTACTATAACTGACGTGAGCTCGGTAGATTTATCAGGTAAATTCCAATAATTAAAATCGAAAGTGTATTGCAGATTACATATTATGCTATTTTGTTTTCTGTCATGGCGAAAATTACATGTTGGTTTTCTATATTTTTGGCGAAGATTACATGCGCACTTAAATATATCCATAGGTGACACAAAATACCATCTCCTAATATCTTAATTATTATACCATACCGCATGAACTACTCGATCGATGACGTTTTGTGTCAAATGGGACATATTTTTATTAGTGTAGACCAGCCGTGGCCTACCTGTGAGTCTCGGGGAACGTGGACGCCGCTGGTCAAGTGTCTTAATATCGAAGGTCGGCAAATTCCAATTTATGTCGCTTGGCGTCAATATTGAAATTTTTATGATCTTATAAAGTCTATATTTTTGGTTAGATTGGGAGGTACCTACCTAATATTTAATCATAATAACCTATCTATGTGTGTATTTATATTTTTTTTCTGTTAACAAAGCGAGTATATCTCAACGTTTTTTTTTCGGTATAACTAAAAAGGTTAAGAACCACTGGTGCAGACTATAGGACTTTGGAGATTTCGAAGAAATCGGCTGTTTACCTGCACTCTGCTGCAGCGTCCGATTTTTGCAACTCCAGCAAAAATAATAAAACGACAAAACTAGCGTGCGTGCGTGCATTCTTGCGGCTCCCATAACAAAAATGTTAAAACACGTGACCGTGATAATAACATAGGTATAAACCTGCATATAATATTATCCGAGGATTATTTTGATAATAGAATCGATAAAAAGCGAAGTGCGCGATTATATTATTATTTCACTGAAAAATTCGTTTTGCAATAATTATGATAATATTATATCGATGTAATACACCGCATAATCGTGGCATTGTTAAAAAATGTATGTTGTTTTCATCATAATCGAATGTGTGTATGTAATAAATATTGTTGCGGAATTAGAGAAAGAGTAGGTATACTGGACTGATCAAATTATAACAACACGAGTGTAAATTATACTCTATAGGCTCAGCGGCACGTTCAAACGAATTTTCACAATAATAAATAATATTATGTCCAAACACAAGCGCACAACCGAACGTTTGTACAATAACATATATATATAATGAGAAATTTGTACCACGACGAATTGGCTGGCAAAAGAGAAAAGTTTTTTTTTCCGATGTCTAACACAATTATTATTTTGTTCGGGGAAACGTTGGATTAAGATTTAAGAAAACAAATATAATTTAATACGAAAAATCTAGTAAGCCTATACGTAGTACCTATATTATATTATATAGTATATTTAAAATGAACATTGTTGTACAGTTAACTATAAATTTTAATGACAATTGACCTCTACTATAATACCTTACGACTTATCATTAAAAAAGATTGTTAAGATATTTTATCGATTCGTAGAGTTTAATAATTGTTATTCCATGCAACACTTCAATAAGTACATGAATACGGTTGCGTTGTTTGTTTATAGTATTAATATTCCTAAAATCTAAAATTATTAAATATTGAAATTAAATTATCGTATCTTTTCTTGATGATAACATTTATTTTAACAGTAATAATTAATTAGTTAAATAATAAACTAAATGCATGGAATAAAGTCAACAATCTTTTAGATTCTAAGTAGAGCGAAGAATGTATTGGTTTTACAATGTTGTTATTTTTTAAATTTTTTTTTCGCGTCTGTTATTACGTTTTAGAGCAGTAAAAATGCTTCGATTTTCTTCATCAGCATCTGTTTTGATAAGAAAGTAAATCTAATTGATATTTTGGGGATCAAAAGTAAAAAATTCCCAATAATTTTTAAACGCATCGGAAAAAACAAAAAAAAATTAAGGAAAAATGGGAATTTTTTGCAAAGCAAATTTTTGATAAAATCGATTTTGATTTTTAGTGTAACAAAATAAATAATAACCGTAGATACATAACATTTTCACCGAATATTTACATAGGCATTTTTTATATACTAAACAATTTTCAATATATTTTGATTCTTTTTGAACTATTTATATGCATAAGAAATTTTCAGTAATTTTTTTTTATTATTATTGTCGATAAATAATTTTTTGCTCGGTCAAAATACTCTAAAATTTAATAAAAAGTGTATCATAATGTGTTACAAGTGAAAATAAAAAAAAATGAGCGTAAATTCACATTAGTTTTTTATAAACTTCTATAGTTAGAATTTTAATAAAAAAGGTCAAAATCATGAAAAATTGCAGTTTTTTTTTTTATTTAAAAATTCATAAAAATATTTCAGTTTAAACCTAATTGAAAATTTAACACAAGATTTTCTATATGTTTTTCTACGTTTGACAAAAAAAAAAAGTTTACCGGAAAGTCAAACAAAATTATTATTAGCGCTTGAAATTAGATTTCTACCGATTTTTCAGGCAACGATTTTCTTATTTTATTGTAATTCAAAAACAAATAACCGGAGACACTTGAAATTTGCAGTGTTGTTATTATTATTTTCTATACAACATTAAATTTTAAAAATATTTTGACACTTTTTGAGCTAATTATACGTCGTACCGTGGGTGACCGGAGAAAGTGCGCGGGTGACATACCGCCAGGCACCGTCCGTGCACTTTCTCGTATCCTCTGATGTCTAGTCCTTTACGTCGCCGTCATCCTTTCTGACGTCTTCGGCTAAGGGGGTAAGTGTGTAGGGCCAAGGACGTTATTCGCATCGACAGCAGAACACCGTGCTGAACGCGTCGCCATACCAATGAAAATCTACCCCGTCGAGGGGGCGTGCGATATCGGGTGTTGCCGCCGGATCATGCCAGCCTTCGGGTACACCGACACCATTACTTACCATTACCTCAATGCCCTCAGCCGGCTCGTTCGCTTCGTCCAATAACACGTCCTGCACAACGTCGTCAAACGGTCTAACTCGCGAAGATATCGTCGAGCTGCGAATCCGAGGACGGCGTGTCTCCGCCTGGTGATGACATGTACCCTCAGAAGAGACTCCACGACTCTAACAACGTTTTCGTCTTATTCGTCGGCGTAACCGCCATCCAAAATGCACACGGTAATGTCTTTTAGGATATATATGAGTAGTAGTACTATACAGCAATACTGTTTTGGTGCGACGATAGTATGACGCCAGTAATTGGGGCCATTTTTTTCTTTGTATAGTTGGGTAATTGTAAACGAATCGAACTCTGAATTGCTAGAAAACTAAATTTGAATATTTCCAGACATCTTAACCGATAAATTCGAAAATCTCCTAGATGATGTGTACAACGTTGTTTAATAATTAGCCAGAAAGGACATTGCTATTTGTTTCATCGACAAAGTTATAAGATTTTAAAAAATTACCGAAGATTAATAGTATTTTCATTTAATACATGTATTCTGTATTGCCGTCGTATTTTGAACATTTTGCGATTATTATTTTTTATTCCAACCATTATTTGAAAATGTATTTGGGTATCTATAAATTACAATCGTAAAATATAATAATCTTCATGTTTCAATTTATAAGAAATAAATATTTAATGTTGTTTCCTACGTCAACCCACGATACATAGGCACGGTTTTTTTTTAATTATTTCATTCATTAATTAGCTCATTTTAAATTAAATTTAACTTCTAAAAGTAGATATTAAATATAATTTATCGTAATCTTATTGACCCAGTCACATTTTCGTAGATACATATCATAGTCTTTCATTAATATTTATCACTTTTCTTCAGAAATTTAGTATTTAACCTTAACAGTTTTACAGATCAAAAAGTACTGATTTGACAAATCTGCATGAAATTGAAATTTTAGAATTAAAAATTTTTGTAGAATGGTTAATATTTTATATTTTTAATAAGTAAATAATTGTTGTATTAAAGTCTGTATTTAATTAGAATGTAAAATTGATTTGTATATTTGTACCTTTGTAGTTTAAAACATAAGAATCTACCTATTTATTATTATACTACATCAATACATGTTATTGTACATTAAAAAAATTAAGATCAAATAACAAGAATAATAAATACATTTTTTTAAATACATTCTTCACTCTATTCAGAATCTAAAATATTATTACATATATTTTGAATTTTTTAAATTATAACAAAAAAATAAGTATTTGTACTAATTTACAATAGGCATTATTGGTATTGCTATTTTCATATAGGTACTATCTAATATTAAATAAGACAATTTATTTTGAATTAGGTAAGTCAATTAATTTTAAACAAATTATTTTAAGATACATTTACTAACCTATATTCAAAATTGTAAATTAAAATAAATAATTTAACATCAAAAAATGAAAAATATTGTTTTTGAGAATTACCTAGTACATTTTTAATTAATTAATTAAAACACATTATCAAGTTTTTATAATACATAACAATTTTAATTTAGATGGTAGTCAATTAAAAAAACCAATACTGTTATAACTTATAAGCATTCATAACTCAAATATACTACATAATCTTTTAAAACAAATATTATGATAATTTGTTATATATTTGTCACTGCAGTATCATATCAATATACAATATAGTAAAAAACCATCATATAATACTATAAATAATATTTTTATTCTGTGATACCATGTTATTATTAGCAGTTTTGATAACCTTGACACATAGTTAATTAAAAATTTACAATTAATCGGCAAACTTGTAAACAAATCGAACAATTATTTCAAAATATAATATAATTTAAATATTGAATATTGTAAAAAAATGAATAACTTCTTTAATTTAAACAAAAACTTAAAATAATTTTAATTAATACTAACTTATTATTATTGAAATTTAAGTATGCTTTTAAATTATTTATAATAACTTTAATTTCTGACAAAATTATTATTCTTTATTGCATATTGCATACAAATTCTGTGATTTATAAACCATTTATAATTTATTAGGTAATATATTATATAATAAAGGTAACTAAATAAAATTATTGAAATGCAATATTATAATTTTGTAAAACCATTGTTATTTATTTACATAATATCTCCTATTACGTTTACAAATGAGGACAATTTCACTGGTTGAATATATTATGGCATAAAACTATATTAGCAAAACAATATAACAGAGCATAAGTAAATATAATATATACAATAGATACAATACTAAATTATAAATATCGTACAACGAAAAATTAAATCGTATATGTATAGTAATAGTAGTGTGGTTAGAAATGATTAATAAATTAAGATGTATACACTTTTAATAATAATTGTCAACAAATTTCAAAATGTACATACATTTTTTCAAACTATTTATTTATTCAAAATATAATTTGTATTGAATTTATGATACACAATACAAATGACGAATATTTTTAATAACACATATTTTTATATCTACTACCATGCGTGGTAGGTACTTACACTGCTTTATTTATTTATAAACCCTTTAAAAACGTCCCTATACTTCTATCAACGATATATAGACGAAAATATACATTAAACGTAATTATAATGTATTTAACATGTGACAAAATAATCCATACTGGCAATAGTAACGATAATTAAGTAAATTTTTCAATAACAGGATAATGTATTATATACCGATGAGATTTAATGCTTAGTGTCCCATTGGTAGTCGTCTGTAATTGAAGAGCTACACATATTAGAGTTAATAATCCCCTCTTACGCGTGTTTCCTGCCGAGAAATTTCGAATTTATTGTTAGATATTAGAAGGAAAGATCCTTTTTTCAGATAATAATATATTATTTTCTCAACTATTACAGAGTAATATACTAATATACCTATTCAATCTAAATATTTTTACAGGTAATAGATTTAAATAAATCAAATATGTGGTACTTAACTGTTATTACACTGATAGCAATATTGGTAGTAATTATGGTACTGCGATTAGAAAGCAGACGAAAAAGAGCATTAGCAAATAAAATACCCGGTCCCGATGGTTCGATTTTTATTGGTTTGCTACCATTATTTTTACAAGGACCGGAAAAAGTTATTTCAAATGGATTAAAAGTGTTTCAAAAGTAAGTTATCAAAACACTTTTAGTACATATTATATAATATTTTTTTGTGTGAATTGAAATTTTATAAATTCATATAATACATATTATTTTATTGTGTATATTATATTTTAGTGGCAATACATAAAATCTAATTCTTTCAAAAACAAAAACCTAAATAAACCCTACAATTGCCCACACAATTGAACTAATAATTATATGTAAATAATTTTTAACAATGAAACTTTTGAACACATTTAAATTTTCTAGATATGAGAAATCTTTATTCAAAGTATGGATCTTAAATAACCTATACATTGTGCTAACGCAACCTGAAGATATAGAAATGGTTCTTACTAATCCAAAATTACAAAAGAAATCTAAAGAATACTTGGTTTTACAAGAATCCATCATGGGTCAAGGAATATTTTCAATCGATGACATAAAAAAATGGAAGAGTAACAGGTAAGCTTTCTTTTATTTTAAGTATACACATAGGTATAGGATAATACGACAGTAAAAATTAAAAATGGAAACATACGGTGTAACTTATGTTAAGTACGATTAAATATAGATTTTACATTGAATATAAAAATACATTTTATTTTATTTTAGAAAAATGGTATCTGGAGGTTTCAGTTTTACAATTATAAAATCATTTATACCAATATTTTACGAAGAATCTAATGTCCTGAATGACATACTGAAACAAAAATATGATTTTAAATCGAATGAGTGTGATATTAGTGTTCCTGTTAGTATGGCTACAATGGAAATGATCGGAAAAACTGCATTAGGTGTAAAATTTAATGCTCAAAATGGCGGTCGTCATCGATTTGTAGAAAATTTACAAACAGCCATGCTTGTAAGCAAACATTGTTAAGATCATATTATTATTTATTTACTTTAATATTTAATCACTATTATTTTAGGCATGGGAATATAGAATTACACATCCATGGTACTTGAGCAAAACATTATTTCGATTTTCGTTAGTTAATCAAAAACACAATCAAAGTCAAAAAATCATAAACGAGTTCACAGATGAAATAATTAATAAAAAACTTGATGAATTGAACCAAAATGCGAATAATGAAAAAAAAGTAGAAACAGGTGACGAAGATATTTGTCGAAAAACAAAAACAGTTATAGAAATTCTATTAGGAAACTATCATGAAATGTCACATGAGCAAATACGAGATGAACTTGTGACCATTATGATTGGTAAATATGAAAAAAAATAAATAAATAGTACTTGGTGATTTCTGGTTAATTCTATATATAATGTATATAGGTAAGTTAATAGTTTTCATATATATTCGACATTTTTTCCAACGATGGTTGTTTAATTGATATAAGTAGAAAAGTAGAAACTGCAAATTATCTTATGAAAGTATTAAACTAAAATAGTATTATACATTATTTTAAAACGGAATCTAAGCGTATATATGATAGAGAAATATAGTAGGCACCGGTGTATAATTAAATAAATATAAAATGATTTTTTTAAAGACTTAGTCGTTAATTATTTCAGAATAATTATAAATTGTATAATATTTTCTCTTTTTAGTTGTAATGTATTTAAAATATAGTTATTCGGTTTTAAAAAAACATATATTATACCACGACTACCTATCTATTTAGTTGTTTCAATATTTTCAACACTTGATGAGTCGGTTACTTTTTATTAGTTTCTAATAGCATAGGATATTCTCAAACATTAAATGTTTATGTTTATTTGCATTCGAGTTTAATTACAAATAATTATATTTTTAGGAGGACAAGAAACTACTGCTATGGCCAATGCATGTGCAATTTTTATGTTAGCTCATCATCCAGATGTACAGAACAAGGCAAATATATTTTACCTCTTATTTATGTACACAATTTTGTTTACTTAAATTATAGTTATTTCTTTGAGTTATAGGTGTTTGAGGAACTACAATCTATATTTTCGATTGGCGATCATAATAGAACACCAACATATGAAGATTTACAACAAATGGAATATCTAGAACGAGTGATCAAAGAGACATTGCGAATTTTCCCTCCTTTACCTGTGTTCGGTAGAAGTTTAGATGAAGAAATGAAAATTGGAGAATATTTATGTCCAGCTGGTAATTTAGTACTTACTATAGATATATTTTAATTATTTATATTAATACTTTAATTTAAATTATCAAGGTTCAACACTAATGGTCAGTCCACTATTTATACATTCGAGTGCGCAGTACTACACTGATCCAGAAAAGTTTAACCCAGACAACTTTTTGCCAGATACGTGCCGCAGCCGACATCCATATACATTCATACCATTCAGTGCGGGATACAGGAATTGTATCGGAATCAAATATGGCATACTCCAAATGAAAACTGTTATATCAACACTAGTGCGAAAAAATACATTTTTTCCATCGGACAGATGTCCCACACCACAACACCTAAGATTAATGTTTTTAGCGACACTTAAATTTGTCGACGGTTGTTATGTCAAAATAGTACCAAGAACTTCGTAGAATAATAAAATAAAATAATACACATTTTGTTTATTAAATTAGTTAAAATATTCTAAAACTAAAATATGTTAGTGGAGTTTTTGGTACTTAAGAAATAAGAATAACTCGATTTCCATTTAGTATTAATTATTACTTAGGAACTACATTATTGTAATTTTATTTAAAGATATTTGCCTATAATTGTACGTGTACTGTACCTTTTATCTACCTCCGGATAATATCCAGTTTACAAATAGCCTATGTTATTATATCAAAGATAAAATTAATATAAGTATAAGTATATTAGGAAATAACGAGTTTATTGCGTTCAATTTTTGACGATTCGTGAATGTTACACAATTGTAGGAACGTGAATTTTTTGAATTTTAAGTGGTTTTCAAATATTTTAGGGGCATTCAAATTGAGCTTATTTTTATGTTTTTATATTAATGCATTCATCTAGATATAAGTAAACAATCTTCATTTTTTTTTTATTTTATAGGATAATTTAAATAGGTATGAATGTACGATATATGTATGTTTACACTAAAATTACCTACCAAAGTTCAAATAACATACTTTAACAATAATTAAATACACACAATTACATGCATAGGTAGTGAAATTCAGTTAAGAATATGTTCTGTAAACCAATGACTATTTTGCAATACAACGAAATTCTCAATTCTAAGTTACTGTTTAAAGGTAAAAATGAGAAACTATATAGGTATTTGCTATTTGAAATCCATAGAAGTATATGCATGTGAAACATGGTTCACAAATCACAACAAAATTAAGGTGATGAAGAAAAATTATTTACCTTAGAAAGAAAAGTCTTGAGGAAAATATATGAGTCTATTCGAAATCAAAATGAGATGACAAAAAAAATCAATAATTTATAAATGCTGAATAAGTAAATGGTATAACAAGCCTAATAACAGATTGTCTTTAAAAACAAAACGATTGGATTAGGCTGGCCACGATTGACGGACTAAAAATAGTTTTATAAGAAATGTCTTGATCAGAAACCCAACAATAAAGTGACCAAGAAGACCTCGTCTGCGGTTATTAGACAGGGCGAGGAAAGATACCTCAGAAATTGATGAGTCAATACAAATGGATACTGCATTGAACCGGGATAGATGGAGGACTTGGTAGTAGTGGTAGTAGTGTGCTAAAGGTCTCAGTGTCCTGCAGTAATCTGTAAAGGACTAAAAAAAAATGTAATCATTTTTTACATATAGGGTAATATTAAATATATAAAAAAACACTAATGATTTATAATTATGATATGTAATGAGTGCCAAGAAAGTATAAACGAATACAAATAATTATTAATAACTATTAATGAACATACGAATAATCTGTTGTTTTTTTAAGAAACGCGAACGTTACGTCGTGAACCATGTTAATTTGAAAAAATACTTACGTTATAGCATGTATGATATGTCGATATCATAATAATTATAATAGGTACCTAGCTATATTAAATATTTGAGTACATTGATATTTACATTTACATATAAACTAAAAATAAAATTTCTAGTAATTTTACTGTCTATATGGCATGAATACGACTATGTAGGTATGTGTACAGTGCACTGTGAAGCAATCGTTTTTAAAATGTCATTTTTTTTCATCAATCATGGGCAGATTTATTGCTGACGCAGAAAAATGTTTATTTATCCTCCGTAAACATGACGTTATCATCCATAATAATTATTTATCTTCCACCAAAAAAAAAAAAAAACTAATAAAAAAATTATGATTATTATTTGTTTATCTTTTTTTTTTGTTATCTCCACCCATTACAAAATTATTAATTTCGAGTGCTGTAAAAGTAAACGCCTAAGGTCTAACCAAACCTTATCATTTTATCAATGTAAAAAAGAGCGTTGTAAATCACTAAAAATTTAAGAGTAAAACGGTGCACAGAGGCAGCACATGTGGTGCGTATTGCATTTAAACATTTTCTATCAATGACCACCTTTTTCAAGATGTTATTTATATTTTCGCAAAGAATAGTTAGATCATTGCCAATGCAATTCGACCAAGTATTGTATGGGTAGAATTGGGAATTTTTCAATTACAGTAATTGCATTATTCTAGTAATTTGTAATTGGTATTTGCATACATACTTTTTTCTAAAGTAATTTGTAATTTTTAACTAATTACCTAAAGATTGAGCAATTAGTAATTAAAATCACCGAAATAATATTTATTATTTTTTTTTTAATAAAATAAGCCAGAATTCCGAAATATCACTAATAATACATACAATTTGCAAAAAGATAATACAAGATAATTATAGAACAAATGTATTATATTATAATTATGTTAATAATTGTTTACAATATGTTTGGAAACCAATACCCGTATCATACTGCCTATGCAGGTTCCTAATTTAATAAATCTATTGTCTTATATTACGTAATAGATTTAACATTTTTTTTTTTTTTTTTTGATTTGTCACATGAAACAAATAATGCTATTTTAACTACATATTTCCATTCCTTATTCGAAATGCATTGGATTCCAGAAGAAATTGTGAGGTTAATAAAAATAGAATACGAATGATTTGTATAAATACAACTAAACAAATTGTTATTGTATCGACAATAAAAATATAAAATAAAAAAAATGTATACGAATTCTAATATATCAGATGACGAGAAAAGCTTTTTAGCATGCATGTCCTCGAATATGGTAAATCTCAGCATTTCTTAAAACGATGTGGAATTACAACTAATGCAGTTTTTTAATAATAAAATAAAACGCTAGTGCTTGGATAATTATCCAAATGTTAAAGAATTATTTATTCAATATAATACTGATCTTTGTTTATCAGATTCAGTAGAAAGATTATTTTCTTTTGTCGGTTCTATAACGGGGAACCTACCCGTTCAAGTCTATTTGATGAGCAATTTGAAAAAATCGTTTATTTAAAAAGAAATTACAACCACTGCGTATAATTTAAGTATTTATATTTATTATTTATTTATTTAAAGTTTATAACTACAAATTTTAATTTGAATAGAATAACTTCTTATTCTACTATTATTATATAACTAATATATTACTTATCTACTTTTTTAAATTGTAATTTGTAATTACAAGTAATTAAATTATGTATTTTGTAATTCATATTTAAATTTTCCGTCGTAATGTATCTGCAACTTAATTGCTAAAATTTTAAGTAATGTACCCATCTCTGTATATGGGTATAAAAAAAATCCATAACACACATACAGGTAGGTACACTGTATATACCTGGTACAGTAAATAATATAATAATCATTACCGTTACCGATTATTTATAATTAGCTTTAAATGGCATTTAGATTTTAAATATCACATTTTTCGCTGGGCAGAAAAGCTTGTAAATTTAATATAAGGCTCTCATAAGTTGTTTTAATAGCAGTTTAAACTTTTAAGAATTTATTTGCACGGATTTTTTATAAGCATTTGAAGTTTATATTTTGACAAAATTCGTCAAAAGTCACGAAAATGTTCAATTTTTATAGCTAAGGTTTGAAAATGTAAAACAAGGTTCTTCAAAAATGATTTATATTGTAACCAAAAAATCTAAATAATATATTGATATAGATTTTTTTTATAGACATTTTCAGTTCATATTTTGACAAAATTAGTCAAAATCACAAACATTTGGTAATTATTTTGTAATTAAAAACTATGGGGTACTTAAAAATTTTTAATTATATATAATTATTATATTTTATACCTATACATAATGACATTTTCAAATGCAATGTTTTCGGCAAAAGTTAATTTAACCTACTGTATTACTAACAGTAAAATAAATTACTTTAAAAGCAATATCAAAAAAATATCCTTAATAATCTCTACTGATGCGGATCGTTTTCGCTCAGAATTGTTTTTCGTATACAATGATTTATCATTTAATTCAAATTTAACACATCTATTGCAATGACCCATTCGACATCTACTGTAGGTACAGCAGAGCGATACTCACTTGTCCACCTTTTTTTTAAAAAAACGTTCGTACAAGCCTTCTTCAAATGTTATTCAAAGATTTATAAAATAGTATTTAAAATACCTTCAAATATACCTCAAGACACCTTTTGTACAGCAGAGCGGTAGCCACTTGTCCACTTTTTTCTTTATTGAAATTTGTGTGAAATTCGTGCAACCACATTAAATATCTTGCATGGGGATTGACTTTGAATAAAAATAATAGTAATTTTAATTATTATTTGTTGTTCTCTATGCGGTCCACTAGCGGCTGCTAATCATAAATAATTACTTTCTTTATTGTAACTACTCGATATTCTAAATTATAGCTAAGTGTTCAACAGTTTAATAACTTCAATTTTATTTATACCTAAATTATTTGAATTTGTGTATATGAAGTGTAAAAAAATGTATAAATAATATTATAAAACTGTACGATTAAAACTGAAATAAACGTTATTATGTGTATACTCAATACTGTGCATTATAAAATAAAAAAATATATTTAATCGGTCGTGGTTCGCGAAGACGTGAACTGAACTGGCGAACTGCTGAATGGGTAATGATAATATTATCTATAGCCGTGGTAAAGACATATTATAAGACACATTGTATTCTTATTCTATGGGTAAAAAAATAAAAATAAAGGAATGAAGGATTAAATAGTAGTAAGTAAAGGATATTGGGACTATTGGGTTAACACGACACGTTCCCCGACGTTATTAGGTTATGTCGGACATATTTTGAGCGCGCATACGTCACGAACTCATTACTAATACGACGAACTATTACGACATCCGGTAAATCGTCGTTTCCTCCATGGCCGTATAGTGTAAACAAAATACCAAATTGCTGTTTTATCAACAAAAATTAACCACACAGAAGCGTGTACTCGTTGCCCAACAATTTTACGCGGTTAGGAGTCAATGAGGCATCGACGTTACAATAGTGTTTTGTAACGGAATTTTGACTACTTACACCGACCGACCGCCACCGTATTCCATTCATTCGTCCATTTCGTCCTCCTTGACGTCGATCCCGTGATTTGTCGTTCGCCGGACCAACCGTGGCCATTGGACTATTGGTTTTCATGTTAAACTGCCCCAAACAAACGTAAGTATGATGGTTTTGTCGTTTATGTAACGGTTCCAAGTCGAAATTTTTTTTTGTTTTAACTTTTTTAAGACGTTCAACGAGTACGTATTGTTGATCAATAACACGGTTCATAATATTATAATTGTAATAACTCAACAAGTGTCTTATTCTGATCGAATACGAATATTTTTTTTAATAGATTGTGATGTCTTTTTTTGTGGTATCCCATCGTATATGTGTGTTTAGTATCTAGTTAACAATATTCTACTGTTAATCTAGTTTCTGTATGGTTCAATATTTGGCCTCAGCCATGACGAGGTTTAATGGCTTTCTTCTCCCCTCCCCCTTGGTATGAAGAAGTAAATTTTTTGAGTTTAGTTTTCATGTACTCTTCAGGTGTCATGGGCGGTCCAACCTATACCGATTACCACCTTTAGCAAATAGTTTTATTTTTTGATGTTCTTCAGACATTACAAAACACTTTTGTTACACATTTAAATCAGTTATACCAGTGATTATACAATGTCATTAGATACATTAGTATGTGTCTTGATCGTGTAATAATGCATTAAATATAAACTTTTTATTCACATCCACGATCACCATAACTGAACAATAGATAATATTTCATGGTACCTAACAATCATTGTTTTTTATTTTACATTTCCAATAAGTCCAACTTTATTTTTCTCAATAAATGTAGTTAAAATATTTAAAAAAAATAACTCATTATATTACAGTATCATGCATGTGTTATAGTTAAATACTTAATTTTTGACACTGATTTCATGTTTGTAAAAGTTTGAAAATAATGTTTAAAATTAAAATATAAATTACCAAAATTTTAGCGAAATGTACATAGTTTACAAGATTTTGAATAAATTAACCAAGTCTTCAGAATCCAAATATGTACTTGACATTTGAAGTTTCTATTTCAAATTATAAAGTCAGAAAATAGATGTGCTATTCTAGATTCTATTCTAACAGTGCTAGTTTAATATTGATATTACTTGTACACGAGTGAATTACACTTAATACTTAAACCGAATTTCAATGGCGTCATAGCTTAACCACTACACATGGTTTGCCCAGCCAGGCATTGATTTTTACCAGTAATGGCTATTAACTACACATAAACTCAATTTTTCTACTTTCAAAAAAATATGTTAGACCGTCAAATCATTTTTACCAACATTGAAAAACTTAACTTGCTTCTCCAGAAGACTTTAAATAATATTGAGTATATTAAAGTTGTAATATGTGCATAATTTTGATTCTTGAGGAGGTTGTGTCTTGAATATCACTTGGTTCTGTTTGTTCACATAATTTGAATAAGATAATTAATATATATACATTAAAACTAAATCTTTCAACAGTTTTTGCAGTAAAATGACTAAAGTACTCCATATGCATGATACATCATTTAATACCCCAATTCTAGAAATTAATGTAGGAAGTTAATTACAAAAATGTAATTGTTGAGTTTTTATTTTATAATACACAGTTAAACAAATATATTAAACAAAGCTAACAAGATATGATTATGGGGTGTTAAACTGTTAGAGGCACTCAACACTGGTGTTACTCATCTCAACATAAGACATTATGTTGTTTTAAAAGAAGAAAAAAGAAATGCCATTCTAATAATTTAACCAAACTATTTTAAATAAAGCCTGATTTTTTAGATCTACTATCATAGAAACTTGAATCTGTTTTTGATATTTTTTTTTCTTTTAAAAGAAACAAACATAAAAGGAAAAATATTATGTGAGCATTATAGATATATTTTTTTAGCATATATTATGATTCTTACATTTGTTACAATTTAAAGAAAACTGATTTTTAATTTATAATAAGTATGTAAGTGTAAAAAAAATAAAGGTTAAATTAGTTACCTAACCTATACCACAGGATACCCATTTTTATTATGCTACTAACATTGTTACTATTTTTCAAAAAGCTTTATTTCAATGATTGGTATTTTATACTGAATAAAAATAATATATTACCTAAATAAATTAAATTTCAAAAAAATGTATGTCTGCAGAATTACATTATTTTGAATCAGATTTTTTTAGTTGTTTTTTTTATAAATAAAACAAAATTATTACTTCTTTTGCATATCTTTTATACTTTAAAGTTTCATATAGGTACATTTTTCACATTGAAATAGTTTATAGTTTATAATAAATTATATTGAACAAGGTAAAATAAGATACATATATTGAATATCTTAATGTCCTAAATCGAGTACCTAATATTATTAAATTACTTTATAAATCTTTATTTTGCGGTGCATGTTTATACAAGTAATATTTCTGTGAGTAATAATTTTTAATATGAATTATCATATGCCATTAGGATTAGGCTATCAATTTACTGTATAATTTTAAATTAACTCAAACATGTCCAAATTGTATTACTGTCTAACGATCTTTAACTAACCCAAAAAATGTTTATTGCAAAAAAAAAATACTTTTCTAATGGCCCACATACTACCACAACTTATTTTTTATGATCAGTAACTATTTTAAAAGATAATTTTTGTTGTTTTTTCTTATTTGGTCATATTTCTTCTCAATTTTTGAAAAAATTATATACAGGTTGATTAATTTAATATAAAACACTCAACAATCAAAACAGTACGTTGTTCAAAAAAGTAAAAACCAAAAAAAATTATGAGGATAAAAAATATTTTTTTAAAAAAAAAACTATCACTTTTTGATATAATGAGCAAATAAATGAATACATTGAATGAATTACTTTATTGTAATAGCTAACATTTACACTAGCAATGATTCCTTTTTCAAAATTATTACACTTGATATTAAAATTTATTGATAGCCAGTAAGTTTGACAAAAGAAATTTTAGGGAACAGATAAATCGGTGAACAATTAATTGATTTATGAGTATTATAATGATTAAAGTAAAAAATTACAATTAAAATATTTTATTAAAATAAATTACAAAGTTATTGCCTATTTTGGTTATTATTCACAGTAATTTTCAAATATAATACTATTTAAATACTTTACAAGACTGATTATATTTTATTATTATTATAGGTATTTAATATGCATTTGTATTTATGTATTATTTAGAGTTTTCAAAATAAAAATTTGAGATTAATTTAATAAATGTCAATATTATATAAGTAGTTGGAAAATAACTTGTTAGGTAAAACTTCCAAAAATGTATTCTGTTTACTTTGATTGATCACTGTAATGCTCATAAACTAAAAAAATGTTTTGCTAATATATCTGTTTACCAAAAGTTTCTAAAAAATTATACTGGAATTATGGAAAAAAAAACCTTAATAAAGTTCTATCCCATGCGTCCTAATTTAAAGTATAGTAGTATACTAGAATATCTGAAAATTTAGTTGGGTACACAGTCACTACTCCCCCCCCCTACAGTCACGCATTGCATTTTTTATTTTTATTTTCAGGTGAATATGGGTTTAGACCGTAAAAGAAAGTCAATTATTGCTGTTCAAGGATCTGATAAAAAAAGAAAAAGCATAATAGAAAAAAAGTTGTCATCTTCTTCCTCTTCTTCTTCTGCTTCTTCTTCTTCTTCTGAAGATTCTGATGAACAGTCTGATCACGATAATGAATTAAATAATGAAGTGAAAATTGAAAATCCTGTTATCAGTCGTTGGCCTCAAGATGACATTCAAAAGCTGTTATCTAAAATGGAGTTGGCACTTCCTAAGACTGACAATCTAACATTTCGATGTCGATTTACAAAATTAGACTGGGAGAAAATTCAGTTTGATAGTTATAGTAAAGATGAATGTCAATCTACTTGGTTAGCAATTCAAGATCAACTCAGAACATTTAAAACTATAGGTGATCTTATTCATGATGCTAGACATTTATTAAAAACTAAAGGCATTGATACATATCGTTCAAAAACAAATCGATTACAAAAACCTAGAACCGCATACATGTTATTTTACACAGAACTTCTACAAAAATACAAGAAAAAACATCCAGATTTAAAATTGCCCCAGTTAACACAAATAATTGCTGAAAAATATAATAAATTATCTCCTGAAAAAAAACAAACATTTCTTGATAGAGCACAAAAATTAAAAACTGAATATATTGAATTGGTTGATAAAACAAGTATAGGTTTTAAATCTAAGGAAACAAATAAACCGAAAACTCCATTTCAAATTTTTATGGAATCAAAATCATCAGATTTAAGTAATGTTGATAAAGCTGAAATTCAAAACCAATTTAAAGAACAGTGGGAAGGTATGTCAGAAAAAAAAAAATCAAAATGGATTAAATTGGCAAACGAACGAGAACAGATATATTTAAATAATCTAAAAGAAGACCACAAAAATGATCCTGCTTTCACTATGCCTACAAAAAGTGCTTTGACCAAAGGTGATAGAAATATTTTGGAATCCCAATCAGGGAGACCAAAAAAACCTCCAGTTAATAATTATGGTCTTTTCTCTAAAGAAATGTTGCAAAGTGATGCATTGGATGGTGTTCCTCCTAAAGAAAGAATGTCAATATTGGCAAAGAAATGGAAAGCATTTTCTAATGAAGAGCGACAAATTTACTCTGATAAGTTAAAAGTTATAACTGAGCGTTATAAAACTGAATTTGAAGCATACTTAAAAACACTACCAGAAAATGAAAAGCAAATTGAATTGTCTAAAAATAAAATAAAACCCAAGAAATCTGAACCTAAAGTTGTACCTAGGATTAATGCTAGAGAAGTAATCTCAGAAAAACCCACGGAAAAGCCTAAGAAAAAAGAAATTTCAAAATATAACTCAAAAACTAAAACATTCAAAAATGAACCAAAACCTGTACCTTTTAATAATGCATTTGAATTATACAGAAGTAAATTGGAAGCAAATGATAAACATCCAATTACAAGTTTAGAAGATTGGAACAAAAAAAGTGGACGAAAGCAAACAATATATGAAAATGAACTTAAAGCCCTTAAAAAAGAGTATATGAAAAATTTGAAAGTGTTTTTAAGATCTCTTTCTGAAAATGATTTGCAATTGTATCTTAAATTGAGAAAGCCAGAATTTTTAACTGAAAATAATGATTCTAGTGCATCGGAAGAAGAAGACGACAATTCTTCATCTGAACCAGAAGATAATGATAATAATGATAATGACGATGGTAATTCAGAGTAAAACAAAAATATTTATTTTAATTTTTTATTCAATATTAATTCCTCTTGTTTGATTATTTTAAGATATTAATTTCATTATATTGTATAAGTTAATTTTATTGCTGTTTGATCTATTTAATTTGAATTCTTGATATTGTTATAACAATTTTTTGCATCTCTTTGGATATGTATTCATTCAAAATATGTAATTGTGTTGAATAATATACTTGCAATTATGTAATCGTCATTGACTGTTACTTTTTCTAATTAAGTTTAACTTATAATATTAAATAGTACTACATTTCTAAATAATTATAATATTCAACTTTTATTTATTTTTAATTTTATGATATATTTTGTTAAATTGTTTGAACTGGGAATTTAAGTATAATTATTTCTATGTATTTTTTTTTTTTTTTATATGTATTCGTGAAATAAAATTAAAATTAATGTGCTTTTTATAATATAATTAAAATTGAAAATTGTTTGTAATAAAAATAAAGGGTTCTAAAAATATTATTTCATTCAATATAATTATAGTTGGATATTTTTCTTTTTCATTCTTTTTTAGATATCAATATCATTTTTTTATGGGAATGTAGGTATAATTTTATAATAATTATTACCAACTGTTTATTTTGTATTTATCAATAAAACAATGTAAGGTTATAATTAGACTACTTGTTTGTGACCTATTACCTATGTAGCCAAATCAATGTTGATGTATGATAAACAAATATATTTTTCTTACTAAAATTATTAAAATTTTTAAGCATGAATTCAGTTACCTAATATTAAAATTATATTATAAACATAAAAATAATTTATTTAGATAATGTCTACTTATTATATTAATATATTGAAAATTCATTTAATTTTAATGCCTATTTGAAAATTTAATACAAGGTTTTTTTTTTTACAAAAAGTAAATAAGGTTTAGTGTAGAGGCGTTTGAATTTTAAATTTTGATAAAAATTGTAATTATTTTGTAGGCTAAGCATACATATCCCCTTAAAATCAATTTCATCATATACCATACAATGATTTATTAATTAATTCAAATTTTAACACACCTACTATAATGAAAAACTACAATGTGACTCCGGTTTTAGATACTGAGTAGATTGAATGTACCTACTAATTTTATAACAATTTTTTTTTTTTTTTATTGTGTGTAAAAATGCTTTGATTTTTTACATTCGCATCAATTCTGGCAGAAAAATTAAGAAAAAAGGGCATATTTACTTAAAACCAGTTTTTAACAAAATCGATTGTTTTTTTGGTGCGACTGAAAATTGAGCGTAAATTTACCAATTACTCGGAGTTAGATATTTATAAAAAAAAATTACAAATAACCGTAAATACTTAAAATTTTTACCAACTATTTATTTTATTTTCTATACAATTTTTAAAATATGTGCCCTGTGAGAATTTACTCATTACAATTATATTCTGGAATAGATATAATTTTGTAAGATTTTCTTATATAACTCGCAGAAACAAAGACTAAAAATATTTCAGATTTAAATTTAATTTAATATTTTAGTAAAAAAGTGAAAAACATATTTTTTTATTTAATTATTTCAAAAAAATTTAAGATCCATTTTGTAATTTATTTTTTTTTTTGAAAATATGAAGTTTCAACATACTATTTTTATTATTCTGATACTGATTCTTTTTAATTAATATTGTTTCTAGTTTCAAGAAAAGTTACGAAATATTTAATACCATAATTCATAATTTAATGTTTTGGTTATTATCTTGTCGTTTTTTGATAAGATTTATTTAATCAATAATTATTGATCTACAAAATTCTCGAAAGTAAAAAAGTTAATGAAAATAAAGTGTTGATACATCAATAATCCTTAAGGGACACCTGTATTTAACTCATTTTGAGTTATTTACAAACATTTTTAATTTTTCAAATTTTTTTTTAGTTTTTGTCTATAAATATCGATAAAAAAATGTTTGTTGTGATAAAATGCTTGAAAATGTAATTCATAAGTTTTTTTAATAGCAGTTAAAAAATTTAAATATAAATAGGCACGAATTTTTTTACAAGCATTTCGGGTTGAAATTTATCGAAACCACGAAAATTTGTAAATTATTTTGTTTTTGAAAATGTATAAAATGTTCCAATTTTTGAAGCTAAGGACTGGAAATTTAAAACAAGGTTTCTCATAAGTAGTTCCGAACTATAGTCCGTACACATTCATACTGTAATCAAACAATCTAATTATAATAAACACATAAACACGTTTAGCACAATGCATTAATGACGAATACTACAGACTATCACAGAAGACGCATTGTAATTGAAATACAGAAATGTCTCGGTCTGCGACCGCATTGTTTTATATTGAAAACATTAATATCGTAAATCGCGTGGCCCGGACCATCGGAGAAAAAAAAAAAAAAAAACTGAAATGCGATCGGGTCCGGACAATAAGGACGTCGTCTCGGTGGGTAAATTGCGTCACCGGCCTGCGCGTCCCACCCGAGTAGCCGTGTGACGTAATTGCGCGCGCGCCACCGATCGACCCCAATATGGGCATTATCATTTATCAGTGCGCGGACGACGGCAACGACATCGCGATTCGCGAGTGACGAGCGTTTGTCGGACGGTATTCGTCCCGTTCACGACGGATTCGCGCGATATAACATAACATTCCGATCGGCGGACGTTAGCAAAACGGCGCGAATGTCGAAATGATATGACACCACGTCCTCGTAAAGTCTTTAATCTGCGTATCAATGAGATCTGTTGTTGTTGTTGTTGTTGTTAAATAGATCGTAAACCGAGCTGCCAACACCGTTATTACACAACGACCGTGACGACCGCTCGCTGATAACGGGCACGCGATAATAACAACAAAAATAATAACAATATTATTATTATCATCACACTCGGTTCGCGTGTCCGTCGCCGCCACTCGCAGATCACGATAAAAAATATCGTCGTCGCCGCGAATTCAAGTCTTCTTCGGTGCAGGTGGCCGCGGGGACCGTCGACTGGCGGACCGGCGCGCGCCCACGAACTTTACACGAGTGTCGAGGAAGCGGCGGCGCACGTACGAAAAATGCGTGGCCGTTAAGACGCCGTGGCCCCCGCAACGCACGCACGCCGGCGATGTCATAGCGGTGAGTAACGCAGCTGCGACTTGCAAGCAATTTGGCGGCGGCGACGACGACGACGATGATAATAATAATTGTTTTTACAATAATAATGATAATAATAACTCATTTACAATTATACCGACGAGGCCGTTACTCGCTCGAATAACGACAATGATATTGTTATTATGTAAAGTTTTAGAAACGCGCGACGGACGGTCGAGTGGTGGTGCCGCCGCCTCTATCGTAAATCGTCGGTTGTCACCTATACAGTTATAGGTGGTCGTCGTCGTCGTCATCCGGTTAATAATATTAAAGCATTTCGTCATCGTCGCCGTTTCGCCTTTTTAATAATATTCTTTGGTTGTTTTTTTTAATTTTATTTCCCCTACTCCTGTCGTCCGCCAGCCGCCGATCGAGTGATGTGCTCGTGCGCGTGACTTGCGACCATTATCTCTGGGCCTGACCCGTGCGTCGGCCTTTTAACCTCGAGATTTACGTACAGACGTTGATAGGGCCGAGACAAATAGCGATACGGTCGTCGTTAGACCATGGCCGGTGGTGCGCACAATGTGCAACCAACGCCTCGCCACCGTCCGCTGTCTGTTTGCTGACAGTGCTCTTTGATTTTTGTCCAACGATGCAAGTGCCTACGTGCGGTGACATTATGACTTCAGAGTCTGCCGACAACGGTCTGTGTGACAAGTCCATAACGCTCCGCAAGCACCGCAAAAATGTATTTAATAAATCAGGTGAATCTGTCTTACCTACGTGTTACTTGTTCCATATCAACTTGTGTCTCTGTGGTATACCTATCTTGTGTGATTGTCCATTTTATTTGAAAGTTTTGAGTGTTCCGATTCAGTTTTTTAGCATGATTAATGATGGATGTCATAGGTGAAACGATTAATTGTTTAGATGTTTGAAATTCACTTGGACAACACAGATAAAACTCAGAATACTAATGATTCAGTTTAGAGTACCATTGAATTAGATATTGCTTTTAACCTAGCATAGTGATATAATATTCGGTTTTTCAAAATTGTAAGTTTAATAATAATAATATTTTTTTACATCTACATATTTTCATACGTATAAACAATAGTTGTGAGTAAATAATATTATTATTTGCATATTTGAATTGCTTCTTCTCTTTAAATACATTAATTGTTTCTCCTATTTTGTGCATTAAAAGTTCTTAAAATGCATGGATATTACCTATGTATTAGGTAATCATAAGTAGTCTTTTAAACACATAATCATCCGTTAAGGATGTAGGTAGTTGGTTTTCTTAAGCAATCGTGCATATTAGACAATTCCGAGTATTCTAATGATGATATTTAATTTATGCTTATATACTAATATGTTTTATCTAATACAATGAGTAAATGATGTTGCTATAATAGTGGTTTAAACTATGTGTACTGTATAGCGTTGAGGATGGTAGCTGCAGAAATGACAAGTAATCAAGATAAAGATGTCACTCAAGTGCAGTATATAGATATCAGTCCTGATTTTCTAACAACTGGACGAACCGGTAGAAGAAACGCATTACCAGATATACTAGGTGAACATAAACTGACGTCCACAGCTGACTTGCCTGACAGATTACAAGCACTCACAACAAATGGTAAAATAATTCATATTTGATCATATTAAAATACAATAAAATAATGTATAATATGTTTCATCAATAAAATAAGCACAAATAGTGTTTGGAGGGGGGGGGGGCTAAAGCTCAAATCCATACCAGATTCTATTGAGACTTTTCTAATGTTTTAAAACCTTTAAAAAAGTTGTAAATTTTTAAAATCTTAAATTTTGGACTTAGCCCCTAGCCACTGATTTTTTTGTTTATGAATTATACGTTGTATTTTATTTTATGAAATTATCCATTCATATTTGGATTACTGCTTATCAAATTACTAAATTTTATCTGTATTTTTTTTTTTTTTTTTGCTTAAAATTTATAAAAAGAAATATCAACAAATATAAGTTTTAAAATATAAATTAAATGCACAGATTAGATTATTTGTATAATGAATATATTGAAAGATACCTATCATTTAAACGAAATTGAGATAATTTAGTTCAATTAATAAAGTGTATAACTATATATTATTTAATTATACCAAATACTTTTAATTTAATCTCATTTATGATTTTAATACATGCACTTGTGTATGACGTCATTGAAACTGATAAAGAAACATACTAACTTAACATTAAGAGTTATTGTTTAATAAAATATCTGTTCAATAATTTGATTACAATTTACAACGAATATTATACATACAATAAAATAATAATTATAGTCTAAAATTATGCATAATAAGTTAGTTTTACTGGGTTTATTATAATATTAATTATTTAATTTGATCAGTGGTATTATTTTTTTAATAATGAATACGTTTACCATGATTTTATTTTTTGTAATGATTAATAAATATTGATTTATTTAACACAGAGGGAGCTGGGACAAGTAATATGCAACCGTCAACAACTAGTAGCGATTCAGACATGACTAAAACACAAAATGCAACATGTTGAATGACTGAATAAAAAAAAAAAATTTAATTTACTTCTACTGTATGTTCCGAAGGTAAAATGAAACAAAATAAATATACCTAGATTGGCGAGATGTTATAAACTCAAATATTTTTGAGTTGGACAGAAAGCTACCTAATAGTTTTAATGTACCCCTAGTCTCCTAACAATCAGACCAAAGCATAAAAGTACTTTTATTTTATTTTTTCATTTATTTATTTTGTTCCATAGTTTTATTTTTATTTTTTTTTTTTTTAATCGAAAGGTTTTGTTCCTCTATTCAATTGACTGTATGTAATTTTTGTTCTTTTTGTATAAAACTTTTATTGTGAAAAACAAATTTAGTAAATATTTAACCCTCTTAGTTATAGAAAATTATATTTTGTCCTAAACTTAAATTATTTGATTTTATTTTATGATAGAATAATGTGTTTAAAAAATAATAATAATCGAGTTAACCGCTTTTAATGAAATATTGGAAGATTATACATTTCATTTATTAAACAAATGTATGACTAAAAGAATATTATATTCAAGATAACTTAAAATTAAAGAGTTGATACATGTTTACTGTTACTTTTAAGCATAATTCACAGCTTTATCCAAACAAAAATTTAAATGAAAATGTAAAGGAAACTTTAATAATGACTGTAAAAAAGATATATAGGTAATAGCAGACAATAAAACATTTAGTAAAATGTAAAAAAAAAAGAGTTTAGTGTTAATAATAATTACGCACGGTCAGGTTGTGATATTTTAAACGTTTTTCCTACTCAATATTTTTCTCATTTAACCATATTTTATTTATTTTTTTATAGACTTCACTTATAAAGATAACCATTTTTTTTTTCAAAGTTATTTATATTATATCAAAAATCATTTAAGCTTATAAAAATTAGCGATGACTAAACTCGGGTATTATAATATATGAAATCTTAAGTAAATTAAATTACTTGACTCCTTGTGAATAAATAAATACAAAATTGTTTTGATATTCATAAATTGCAAAATTTAAAAATAAAATTTAGAGCTTGTGTGAAGTATTACTAAATAATGTATTTTAGAAGAATGACTGAACATAATTTTAAAACAGTTAAATATTTCTATAAAAATACCTACTTTTAAAAGTTTAGTGTTATTAGTTCCTGATTTTTGTTGATTTTACATTTTAAATTAAAAATATTGAAATATTGTAAAATATATTTATTTACGTAGATGGTTATTTCCTTGGAAATATTTTTATTTTCAAACAAATATTTTTTAATTTGTGTTTCTGTTGAAATAACATTTCCTACCAATTTTGGTCCAAAGCATATGTGTCTTATAGTATATTTTTTATACAGGAAAATACTATACATGTTAACGATTAATACTAATTATGATAAATTTAATACAGAATTAATGAATAGGCATAGAAATCATTTTAACAAACATTCCAGTGAAATCAATTGAATAAGAAACATGATTCTAAAGAATTATATAAAATAAACACTGTAATACAATATTACTTAATGACTTTGAAACTCGTGCTATATGTATTGGTTTTTACTTAAATATCAGGTTAACGACCAATTTATATTACATTTTAATTGTACTTAACATTATTCTATATTATGAACACAAAGAAAACATATTACTTCTAGTTATGTTAAAAAAAACTACCATGAAACACACTTAAATGTATTTTTTTTTTTTTTTGTTCCTATCAACTTGTTTAAATTGTATTAATTTAGAATAATAAATTAAAAAATTGAGTAAAATTTTCTGAAATATTAAGAATTGTATTTTTTTTCAACAAATTATTTTATACTTTTAAGTTTTATTAAGTTTATCTATTGTAAGCCAAGCTTGTATTATGTTTTTCTGATAAATTTGATCAAGGTGATGTCATTGTTAAAAAAGAATTTGTGCAGTAAATCTACTCTGAAAATTATTTATGTTAAAAAATTTAAAATAATAATATTTGTGTATCAATAATAGGATTAAACAATATTGTTGATGTATGTGTTGACACATAAAGACATACTTTGTGATTAGTTAGTTTATTTATGACTAAAATATTTGAATGAGCACAACATAATTTGCTGAATTTCACAAATAATAGTATAGCCTGTATTGGTAATTAATTCATTTAAATCGCTTAAAAAAACTTATTACCAGAATAGGGATTTTATACATTTGACATTTAACAAAAACTTTATGGAATATTATAAACTCTTATTTTATAAGAATGTTGTAGATGAATCTCAACTGTTTGTTAAAATGTAAAATTTTTCCATACTCCTAATTACTAATTTTTTCATTTTTAAATGTTAATAAAAATTTCTAATTCCTCTAGTCTGGAATGCTTTATTACTAAATAACTTACCTATTTCCTTATGAGCTAGTCAAACCATTTGTTGTGTGTAAGCTGTCAATGCAGTTTTGTATAAGAACTGTGATAGTTACATGGATCCAATTTTCAATCGAAACAAAATTAATTTAAACATACTAAGTATTTCGATTAACCTAATTAATTATTATTTTCCTAAATTAAAATTTGCCTCTATTGGGTTTAAATTTAATGTTAAAATAAGCCATTTGTTTTACTTAACTGTGCTGTTTTTAGATTAAATACCTATATGATATTTTGCTTTATATATTGTACATCCACTATTATTTATTGACTATATTATTGTAATTGCAAATTCACTTTCTAAAATTGGTTTAACTAATTATTTAGCACACAAAAGCACTCTAATTTTACAGACTTCATATTGTAAACTGTCTATTTAGTGTAGTGCAATATTGAGTTTTGTTAATATTTATACTACCTATTGTATATCTAAGTCAATTTTTTGTACGAAATTGTGATTTTAGGTAGAGATAGTTTTAATATATTTGTATGTGAAAAACAAAATTAATTGAATAAAATGTAAACATATTGATAATGTGTTATTTGATTTATAATTGTTTTTTGTGTCTGTTATGAGAGTTACTATTCCTTTCATTAATTACCTATTTATAAGTTACATAAACCTAGTCCTTAAATGAATAAAAACTAATATTTAACTTGGTAATGTAAAATATTATACAAAATGTAGACCGATCATCAGAAAATCTATAAAAAAAAAAAAGTTTTCTATTAGATTTCTTAACCCAAGAGCATTTAAAAATTGTACCAAAAATCCTGTACAGATGTTGCCATTCATACATTCAATAGTCCATCGTCCATAAATATACCAATATTATTATATGTAAACTATGTTAGATATAAGATGTAGATTATTGTATGATATTTATTTTAATTTAGTGGTAATTAAATAAAAGCCCGACAAATACTTATTTCTTCTATGTATGCCATAACACATTTCTTTTTGAAATATTTTTTCAATGCTAGTTAAAGTTCTGATTTGTTTAAAATTATTACATCATTTAAAGCTAATTAACTGCACAGATCAATCGAAAATAGTAGGTATTATAATTTATTGGATAATTAAACATTTGAATTGTTTACATCAAATATATACCTAACTTAATGTTATTGTACATATAATACTTCTGCTTTGAGATTTTCACAAAATTGTATAAAAATATATTTTAATTTAAAAAAAAAGGCTGGGCAAGTGAGTGCCACTGTTGTACAGCAGTAAGTGTCAAGCAAGTCATTGTAATGGATGAGTTTAATTTGAATTCAATGATAAATCATTACCTACAAAAAACAATTCTGAGCAAAGACTGTCTGTCTGAATATAATATAACCAATCATATAATTATATCATGTTATTGCTATTAAAGTAATTTATTTTACTATTCGTAATACAACAGGTTAAATAAATTTTTCCGAAAACATTACATTTTAAAATGTCATTGTGTATATGTAATATGTATAAAATATAATAACATACATAAAAAAGTTGCAAATACCACATAATTTATAAAATTTATAATTCCAAATTTTTGTAATTTTAAAGAATATTATTAAAATATGAACTGAAAATGTCTATAAAAAAAACTATATCAATACATTTTTCAGATTTTTTGGATACAATATAAATCATACATGGAAAAACTCGTTTTTCATTTTCAAACCATAGCTGGTCAGCCATAAAAATTTAACATTTTATAATTTTATTTTTTGACTACAAAATAATTTGAAAATTTTCATGATTTTTGATGATTTGGGACTAATTTATCATATTGTACAATGTACATAGAAATAATTAAGAGTTATATGTTTTACATTTTTAACTCGTACAATATTATAAATATTACTACCTATATTTTTATTTCAATAAAATTTTGAATAAAAAAAAAAAAATTGAGTTAATAATAAAGCTAAAAACCATCTTGTCATATTAAAATAATGTTATAATGTTCAAGAGACAGTAAAATATAAAATAATATATATATTTTTGGTACCTACGTTCATTTTTAATTTTAATTAATTTTTTGTGATGTCACGAACTCTGCAGATTTTTGAGAACGAATGGAACCCGACTGAACCTATTCCTTCCAATTTAACCAACTCGGGCCGAACTTTAAACAGTTCAGAAATTTTGTAATTTAGATAATATATAATTTATATTTACTATTTTAATTTCTTTCGGGCGTTTATAGTTTAATAATAGTAATAATGAATAGAATGTCGTAAAATATATGTAAAAAAAACTATTAACTCGGACCGAATTACATATTAGACACTTGGTTCAGTTTGGAATATGACTGGATTCACGTTTAGGATTTGAGAATGTCGTCTCACAACGTACCTTTTACTTATAGTCACAGTGGACTGACCGTGGAAACTTGGGACATACACAATCTCCATAGGCTGATGGAAATAATAAGATTGTAGGCCGGACCAACGCAAAGACATTGGAAAAGCAATGCTGGATTTAGCGGTGATCCAGGGGGGGGGATATCGGTCAAAAAGTCCGGACACATTTTTTTACCGTTGGAAAAAAAGTCCGAGCACGTTTTTATTGTCCGAAAATATAAAATTATTATTTATTAAAATATGTATTTATTTTCTTATACAATATTGTATTTGGTAATTATTTCCTATATCTATAAAATTACAATTATTGTTAAGTGCAAATAGTAATTAATTAATTTTAACTTTTTTCAAAATGGATTTTTTGTCCTCGGTTTTTTCATCTGGGTCTCGCACCGGGGCCTTGAGGATGAGTTTGTTTTAGAGGCCTCAGGTCGGCGACATAGATTTTCTAACTTAGTAAAGTGATAAATTATTAAGAATATTAAACAATGGTCAAGAAAAAAGTATCTTAAGAAACAACCTGCGCCCGTTTATTTTAAACTGTTATGAACTCAATTGTATTCTTACATGATATTAACCAAGAGATATCACCTATAGTTGAAATATATTTTTTTTTTTTAATCCATTCTCACTTTTATCAAATACCTACGAAAATAAAATTTAATTAATGTTTCTAATGACTTAGAAATAACATTTTTTTGTAAAAGTCCTCCAATATTAGTGGTTACACACAGGCCTTCCGAGACTTAGATCCGGCACTTGTTGAAAGCCATATGAAACAAACACTAATTCATTATTACATAATTATAAATTATAATTAATATATCAATAATCAACATGACCACGTGAGTATAACTACAATGTAGCCTTGTAAGTACCTAATACAGTAAAATATATAAATTAATAATAATTATGACAATCAACAAAATAGCCAGTCGGTGATTATAGTAAATACCGTTATAGTAGTTATCATATTGTATAATTAATATTCCAGTTTTTTTGGTTGTTATACAAATACGATGTATGTCCCTATAATCCCTAAGATCCCGTAACAACTTAATAGGATCTCTATAGCAGACCTATAATTTTGCAATTCCGATAGAAATCTAGAAAATCATTTTTAATTTCATATTTCAAAGCAGAATACTTTCCCGATTATTTCGATACATAAATATCAAATTTTGGGTGAGTACTTTATGTGTTATGACTTATAAATATTTAAAGTGTAGATATAGTAAATGCTTATAACTCATAAACTACTCGTCCAAAGTATGATTTTTATGAATCGAAATAATTGGAAAAATTTTCTGCTTTGAAATATGAAATTAAAAATGTATATTTTCATTTAAAAATGTAAAAAAACTAAAAGAATTATAAGGATAGAAAATATGAAAAACTATAATATTAAAAAAATGTTGTTTTGTAATCACTTGAAACCATGTAAGAAAAAAGTTTTCGAAAATAGTCTACAAGTTTCAGTATAATAAGTGTCTTACGTTAGATAAATCATCCTGCATAGAATGATTCCAATTTGATGACATCAGCAATTACAAAATTAAAAAAGTTATTTTTCTTGGATTCTCCCGCGGGTACAGTGCGAGCGAAAATAGGCTGCTGCAGGTTAATATATTTTTTAAATTTTTTTTTACACGTTTTATTTATTGAAAAAACTAACAATTGTAAAATAGTATACATATTATTTTCGAACGCCGAGTTTCGGCCCATACTTTATATTACGCTGTAACCGTTTGATCTACTTTTCTCATTTTCTTTCACTATCGGCTGTCTTCTTCAGTGTTGTCACGGTGCATTCGTGCGCGTAAAATAATATTATAGACGCAATTTTATTCCAGTTCCGGTTGTATAGTATCGTAACTGCGGTTTGGGTCAAATCCATAATACAGAATAGTATTGGCATCACGATAATGGTTTTTTCACTCGCTTTACAAGCTGTCAATACCGTTCATCCGTTGGGTATTATCGATAAAAATGCGAACGCTACTGTTGCGGACGTTTTTTATACAGATATACACACTATACCTACAACCGGTATGTAATAATAATGTTATTATTATTATTATTATTATTATTATGCGATATAATAGTTTCATTGTTGCGGTCATATTTCGACGGGTCGACGATAAATAATATATATCGTATAACTTATGTCATATGTACCATAGTGGTATGGTCTATGGGTAGGTAGGTACCTAGGTATATAGAAAAGCATTATAATTGCAGTCGCCAATCTACACAATACGACTCTGCAGTACATATATTATCCGTGTACCACGACCGCATTTTGAAATTTTAATGAATTATTTTTTTTTTGAATTATTTACATTTACCTACGATTGTTTGGTTTCCGATACAGAGCATTGTTACCGACTAATTTTCCTTTACCAGTGATTCGCTTAACCATTTTATTATGGTTGGTAACTTTCATATTATTATGATAATTATAAAAATTAACTAAAATCAATAATGTATATGACATGGATAGGTAATAAATATTTTTTTTTTATATTGTTACCGTCTCTATACCTGTATAATATTATTTCAATATGACAAGATGATTTTTAGATTTATTATTAATACAATTTTTTTCATTGAAATTTTTGCCTATTGAAATTAAAATATAATATTGTACAAGTTAAAAATGTAAAACATAACTCTTAATTATTTCTATATACAATGTACAATATGACAGATTAGATGGATTATTAGAGTGGCGTAGCCTTGATTATTTTTTTTTTTTTGTGGTGGCTGATGATCTGTGTATAGGGGAGGCTCAATTATAGGATACCTCAGAAGTTTGATATGATGATGCCACGTGTCATGAGTATACATATTACAAAATATTTATTTTCATCTACAATCTAAATTAAAACAGATTGCAATTTAATACACTTAATGCATTACGTCTTACGTAATATATTCCTTGAACACTGAAAACATTTTTAAATTTTCTTTGAATTTCGCAAAATTTGTAAATGAACCCACCAAAGTCGAAATCGTTGAAACTAAATAAAATTGAAAAACATTTCTTTTACTTATTTATAAATAAATAGACTTTTTTATGCATTTCAATAACAAAGTCGATGCAATTAGCGCTTAGATTTTTAAATATTATGAATAAATAAATAATTGTTGTGTCTCGATTAGATTAGTCGAAATTATTTTTATAGTAAAACAGAACTGCAGCGTTTATTATTACCAAGTACGGCGACACACAACTCGACGACGACGACGACGACGACAATACGATTAGTACGAAATTGCGTTGCATACAATTATTATATACAAATATAATATACCATTAGATTAGAAAATATATTATCCGTCGAACAATGTGTATTTTTCGACCTCCTTTCGGGACTGTTGCAGCACACTAATAATATTAGCAGCTAGCCGTGATGCACGCGTATATATTGTACCTCTACCATATCTATAATACCGGTAGGTACGACAGATAAATATTTCAAAACGATACGGTGCGCGCACGTTGTTAATAAGTAAGTGCGTACGAGCGAATGTGTGTAGTAGTAGCTGGCTGGCTAGTAATATCGCGAGGTTTTTTTTCCTCGCGACCTTTGTCACGAGAAAACGAAATAAAATACGCGTCGGCGGAACACTAAATAGTGAATCGACTTTAAGTCGAGATCGATAAGGGGAAAAAAAAGGAACCCCCGACACCGTAAAACTATTTCAACGGACGACCGCCGTATACCTTTAAATATTATACATCAGCGGTTCCCAACCTTTTTAGCCGGCGGTGCCCATTTGTTGGACTAAATTTAGCCGTGGTGCCCTTTTGTATAGCGAACATAAAGAGGAACATGTCAAAAACGAACGTTATAGTTCTCATTATCGGCCGATTTAAATAATTTTACTCATTACAAAATTATAGTCGAAAACGAAGAAAAAATAATACGAGACAGATAGACTGTTTTAAAAGTGAGAAATGAATCTGATAATGTAATCTATGATATACACCGGAGTGTATGCTAAGTAATTTTATACACGAAACATTTTTTTTGTATTTTTTACTACAATGAATTGTATAAATAATTTTTTTTTTTTTTATTCTCATAGGAACCGTGGTGTCCCTGAAATGAGCACAAGTTGGAAACCACTGGTATACACACACACACACATATATATAGCTGGCGGATAGGCATTATGTGTACCTATGTACCTACTACTGCCACCGTCGCCGCTGGTATTTTAATAATAGAAAATAAATACCACGGCCGACCTACGTACGTAGTGTAATATTATATGTACTTACGACCTAGGTACCTACCTATATTATATATGGGTTTTAAACGTTTGTCAGGATAGAGGTATATATTATGTATAATATAACGTGTGTATCATAAGCGCAAATAGAGAATTACGTTAACAGTGGCTCAAGCACTTCTCTCTTTTAACAATAAAAAAAAGCCAAACACCTTCCACCGTCAAATCAAAATATTACTAAATATTAATATTTACAGTATAACCTCGATTATCCGTGTTCGCGATTAACCGTGCTCACTCTTCCAAAAATGTTCGCAGTATGTGCATGGTGCTTAGAAAAATGTACCTGCAAGTACGTTAAGACTTTTCTGGGCAAAAGTTTTAGATCAAAACTATAATTATTTAATATAACATATTTTAAGTCCTGATAACTTGATATATTTATGTATGTACGTATAACATTATTGTATTTCATTAAACGAAAAGTCCCGATTGACCGTGGTTTTCATTTATTTGTGTGACCCTTCACCACCATTTCAACAGATAATCGAGGTTTCACTGTATTTTTAATATCAATTAATAAGTAACTACGATATTAAATTAATTTTTCTGTTGGCGCAAGTAAAATCATTTACACTAAATTACAAATGTACAAACACTGTACTTAAAATACTTTATAATATTAAATAACGGACAGCGTCGTCGTCGGCGACAGTGGAGAAGAAATAATTTGTATAACATAATAAATGTTATTATTATGTATTTAAAATTTTTTTTTTAAAAAAAAAATGTGAAGTTATGTACAGCCATAGAGAACAGTTGAAATTAACATTAAATATATGAGTACATTTTGGGGGAGCTTAGATTCATTCAACGGAGACTAAACTTTCACAAGCCTTACCCTATTTACGCCTATGAATTGTACACGGAAGCAGACTACGTTGCGTCGACGATCGGAAAATGAGAAAATTCAAATACAGCAAATAAGCGTTCGTTCATCGGATAGTTTCTATAATAATATAGCGGGACAGTTTTTTTGCAGCTGGGAGAGAGGGGGGGGGGCAAACTGTGAATGACTAGACACATATTTTCTTTTTTTTTTTTCGTTCACCGTTTAACGACCATCGCGGTATGTCCAAAAAAAAAAAAAAAAATGTTTAATCGTTTTATAATTAAATATAATTCGATGTTTATTTGCATAAATTATTACTAGAACCCGGTTGATTACTTTTTGCCGTGCGGCGTACCTATAATACGTCTTACACAATATAGGTAGGTACTTACGTGTCCGCGGCCTCGGAACTTTGCGTATATATTTTGACAACATGCATGGTCGTTATAATATTATATACGCGCAGACCGATATTTTTACGTCTTGCACGATTCACGGTGTAGCTATAACCATGTGCTACGAAAAAACGAATAACCACCCTCGTGTCACACACTCCTCAGAAAACTCGTGCGGTTATGTCGTATGTGTACAGGGTGGTTCATCACGTTTTCCCGTGTCGGCTCTAAGGAAAACGCACGGTAGCTGCACGTTAAAATAATAATAAGGTCTATGGGGGATCTGAATCGCACATCCACCTCTTGTATACTCCACTGGTCGAGAAGCATTCCTCATTTTTTGTTCAATATTTTTAACCCATTTATATCATCACATATTATATAACAGAACTGTACTGTATAATACTAAACTATTAAAGGTACGACAATATTATAAATTATAATATAAAGTACATAGCTCTTCTGTTATAATATTTTATGTTGTGTATAAGGTTCTGTAAGTACCCTCCTAAATTATTCGTAAAAACGTCGTGAGACGTGAATATAGACTTATAATTTCTAAAAAAAAGTTTCTGATAGCGTGATTAATACTGATATCGAACTATTATAGACCATCGGTGATAATATTTATAGATTGTAAGAGAACGTTGTAGAGGACAATCAGAAAATACACAAAACAATTTTAAAATAAACCTCAATAATAGTTACCAGTCATCTTTGTCCGCTTGAAATTATTGTCATATTGATATACCCATATTTGTATTTAACATGGAGGTACCGGAAGAGAACATGATTATAGTTAAAGTACGACAACTGTATTGAATACTACAAGCTTATACTGTTAATTATATATAAACTCGCAGGCTGCAGCACACTTAGCTCGCCTCCGCTCAATAGTGTGTTGTAGTGATATTATATTTTAAAACAGTAACGATAAGTCATCGCTCGTCACCCATTCCAAATATGAACGATATATAAGCGAATAAACCGCAAAAGAACCATTTCAAGTTTCAAATATAATTGCGAAATTTAAGGCAGGCCAAATGATGTTTTCACCTGGCTACCTAAGTATGAAATTATAATTTATAGTTAAATATTTGATGCAGGATTTTTAAATATATTTAATATAAACGACTTTAATAGTAATAACTAAATACTAATAGTGTATATATATATATAAGCAACACAATAGCTAATAAATCAACAGAGCTAAAAAAAAAGCAATAGAAAGTCGAATTTAAATAAATGGAAAATATCTTCTATTCTTCGTATTTTATCAAATTTATCAATAGTCTTTTCTAAGTCTATTTGACTTGCTTCCTGTTTCTGAACTTCTATTACCTCCATATTACTTAAACGTTTATCGTCTGTTGTGGTCCTTAAGTAAGATTTAACTCTTTTAATGAGAAAAAAAATTAGCTTAAAACCTGGAAATTGGAATGATCTACCACGCCGTGCACTGCCATCTGGCACGCAATAAATCAGTGTTTCTCAACCGGTATTCCGCGGAACATAAGTGTACCACGAGTCACGACCGTGGTACACGCGTATAGTATTATTAGGTGTTAAAAATAGAAATATCCCAGTACTTAATTTTCGTTATCAATAATGATTATCGTTTGGCGGATAAAGTAAAATATTATGAACAACTATTAGTCGTTAAACGTCAACGTTTTCTAATAGTTGTGGTTTAGTATATACATTTAAAATAATTAAAGTACAGTATTTTCAATAAAATGGATAAATGTATTATTAATAAACGTCGTATGGAGGATAATAATGCCGAGAGTTCAAATAAAATAATTAATTCGGAAAAAAATCCTAAGGTTATATGTAAGTATGTTGACAATTATTTAAGTTTTATTTTTTTTTTAGACGGGAAATGAAGAAAAACCTCTCCCATTATGTGTTGTGTGTGGTGAAAAACTTTCGAATAGCTCCCGAGTTAATTAAATTGACACCTAATTACAAACCATAGTTATCTTGAATCAAAATATCAGAATTATTTTAAAAAATTGATGACTAGTTAATCAAAACAAAAAAAATATTTTGAGACAAAAATTACAGTGTCTGATAAAGCACAAATTGCTTCTCATAAAGTTGCGGAATTAATTGCTCAAAAAACAAAACCACACTCGATAGCCGAATCATTAATTTGACCTATATGTAGTGAAATTGTTAAAATAATATTCGGCAATGAAGCGTCAAATGAAATTTCGAAAATTCCGAAAATTCCGTTATTTATAATACGTTTTGAAGAATAATTAATGATATGTCAGTGGATATAGAAGAAAATATAAATAAAAATCTTATAAATACAAATTTTGCTCTACAAATTGATGAGTCCACAGATATTAGTGGTAAAGCACAACTAATAGGATTTATTTGGTTTATTCATGACAATAAAATATCTAATCAATTTTTGTTCTGTAAAGAATTAATAAAATACACAAAAGTTCAAGATATTTTTGAAATTGTAAATTCATGCTTCAAACAATATCCTGGAAAAGGTGCGTAGGAATTTGTACTGATGGAGCATCGTATATGATTGGATCTATTAAAGGATTTATTACACTGGCAAAATAAATTAATATAAATATAATTCATACTCATTGCTTCTTATATCGTAAGGCACTTATTGCTAAGACATTACCATAAGAATTAAAAGCTGTACTAGATCAAACTATAGCCACGATAAATTATATTAAGTCAAGGCCATTGAAATCTCGTCTATTTAAACAACTTTGTAATGCCATAGACGCAAAACATGAATGCTTACTATTACACACTGAGATAAGATAGCTATCCAGAGGAAAAGTGTTAATGCGAGTATTTGAACTAAAAGAAGAATTATTGGAATTTTATAGCACAGAAGAAAACATAACATTTTGCGAACTCCTTAAAAATGAAAAATGGTGTGCCATGTTAGTATATTTAGCAGATATTTTCAATTATATAACAGTGTTAATATTAACATACAAGGACGCGAAGAAAATATTTTAACTTCTACAGATAAGCTTTTAGTTTTTCAAAAAAATATTGTCATGTGGAGAAGGAAAGTTACTGAAAATAATGTCAGAATGTTTCCATTGATACCAAATAATGCTACAACATTGGCACCTGTCATTTCAGAACATTTAATTTCATTTGAATATAAAATCAACAAATATTTACCAGAAATAGAAATAGTGGCTTACGATTGGATACGAAATCTTTTTTCATCGTTGTGTACTTCTAGTTTTAACTTAACGTTACAAAAAGAAAAAGAACTTGTATCTATTTCTGCTAATCATAGTCTTAAATATTAAATGTTGTGAAAAATCGATTGAAGAATTTTGAATATTAATGGAAGAACAATTTTCAAAAATATTAGAAAAAGCTTTAATAATTTTGTTGTAATTTTCGACATCATACATTTGCGAGTTAGGATTTTCTACGCTAACAAATATTAAAACTAAGAAAAGAGAAAAACTCCTAGGAGTAGAAGAAGAACTGAAAGTAGCACTGTCGTTTATTCGTCCTCGTATCAGTCTAATTACAAAAACAAACAAAGCCAAATATCACATTAAACATTAAATTTTTAAGTATATAATATATTAATACTAAAAGATTAAATAAAAATGCCCTTTTTTGTTTCTTATTACTTTATTACTATAGTGTTTCGTCAAAATGTATAGTTTTAAAAAATATGCCGTGAGCATAAAAAGGTTGAGAACCACTATTTATTGAATAAATAGTTTATTATCTAAGACTACTCTTACCATTGATTATAGAATATTTTATTATAAATTCTAATTGCAATACACTTAATACCTACTTATAATCAATATGTTATAATATGTAATTTTATACGACCATACTTTTATTTGAAATTAATGATTTAACTTTGGTCCATTCGTTTACATACTCGCGGGCAAATCTCTTGTATTTTATAAGCTCGGGCCATAATATGGTACAAGCAAAAATAGGGTCGCTGAAAGAATTCATCCTCTCTCCAAAAATGGCTCCCTTGATAAACCGGTAAACGTAAACCCGGTATTACCGTGCAGTACTATCATCATCATCATCATCATAATCATTTCCGTTAGATTGTGAAGTGTAGATTTGAATATACTCAATTCTTAGGTCACGCGTCACTGACATTTTGTTATCTGTATATTAAAATAAAATATATGGAACACGACACGACCCGATGTAGTGGAGAAACCCTGCTTAATAACATTATTATAACGGGATTGTCGGAGAACTGCAGCTATACAAGAAACGAAAGGGGGACGGTGTGTACCTGAATTGCCTATCCAAAACGCCGTGTTAACATAATTCTATCACTGCTCAATGCTCCGTACGAGTTACGAGAAAAACGGACCCAACGACCCGCAGTCGCGCATAAGCGTTTACCGATTTTTCGATTGTCCAAAATATAATTTTATTATACGTACTATCGTGTATACAATAACGCGCCATCGTCGTTTGGACATAACCTAATCGAATACGGATGACGAGGGACCGCCGCCGCCCCGGTCGCCCCGAAGCGAGAGACGCGCAGGCGGTGCTTGTGATATACGTATAATATTATGTATTTAATATTACAACGTATTGGATTGACCTGAACGCGCCGCTGCCCGTAAATCGAGAGAACTCGCTCGCTTCTATATATACATAATAACATTATGATATATACGACCGTTGTTATAATAATAATAATAATATATAGTAGAATATATAATACCGTATAATGTATTATATTGACGTAGTAATACAATATGTCAATTCGATACTCGGCCCTTAGTATTTTAACGTATCGTTAAAATCAGGAATACGATTTTCGTGTATTTCACAAACCGAAATAATAACTTTAGGTACCTAGTCTATATATAAAAATTGTTATGCGAGATAAATAAAAAAAAACTCTGCAAATATAATATTATCCATACATACACACGTTTTCTTTACGTAACTCAGTATAGCGATCATGGGGTAGACTACGCCCCTCCCTTATTGGAGATTGAATTAATATAAAAAGATTGAATTTTTTCTTGAATATATTTTTGTTTATAAAATCGAAATTCCTATAAGTGTCTCTACACAAAGGCATCATTAAGAGGTACTTTTGATACCCCATACATTTTTTTGAGGTAGTAGGCTGCAGGGTATTGTTTTTTCACCCAAAAATAAACTATATTTGATATTTATTATTCAAGTTCTTGATTAATTGATTAATTTATTAAAATTAATACTATATTCTGTGATAGTGTGATTACTGATTAATGTTAATCTATTATATATATATATATGTGAAAATGAAAACCTTTGAAGGCCTATGTTCTCAAAACTACTGAACTCATCGTTATGATTTTTTTTTTTTTTTTAATTGAAGAGCTCATTGTGGAGAAGGTTTATGGCATTTGATCGATTCTCTAACTTAATAAACAAAGAAGTTATAAAAAAAACTAAAACTGAAGATGCTTTTTTCAATGTGATTTATATTATTTGTGTTTCTTTATTAGGTTACCATTGGTTTTATATTTATATCAAAACATCTAACAACAGGTTTATAACATTATGATTGTGATGCTTGGGTTTTCCTTACCCGTACAGCATAACAAAAACAACGACGCCGCCACAGCTGACAGCGGGCGTTGTGCGCGGTAAATGCATTCTGCGGCTACCAAGGATGAACCGACCGATATTTTAAATGAAGCCGCGTAAAATTCGGAACGCTGTCGAATATTCAAGATGCCTGCATTTAAATAGTAAATAGTAATTCTAAGATTATATTATAACCTCTAATCACGTCTTCCATCATTTTTGACTCATTTTGATTCAATTCCAGTGATATTTGCTGATTTTTTTTGTCGTTGCTTATTCAATAGATATATTCTGACCTGCGTAACCATTTATCACAAAGAAAAGGAAAATTAATTTAGATCGTTCATCGAATAGAATAAAACGTCAACGTTTACTTAGATTAAGTCAAAATAACAATGGCTCGCCAGATAACTGCAATATTAATAGTGATAGTAACAATATTAATAACAATAATTATGATAATATAAATAATATATCTATTACCAAATATGATCACCAAGCAATAATGATCACCCAATGGGCGGAGTTGTTATTCTTTTTGCTGGTGACTTTAGACAAATATTGCTAGTTGTGCCAAAAGGCACTAAAAGCGATGAAATCAACGCTTGTCTAAAGTCATCATATCTTTGGTCTTACATAACATCTTTGAGATTAACAACCAATATGCGCGTACACCTTGGTGGTGATAATAATGCCGAGCTCTTCTCACAACATCTTTTGAAAATTGGTGACGGAATTTTTCAGAATGATGAGGATAGCATAATACACATAAATTCTGCATTTGCGATTTTGGTTCTTGATCAAAATAACTTAATCAACAGAGTTTATCCTATATAATTCGTATTAGCATTATCAAAATAAAAAATTCGATGAAAGAAAGCGGCTATCACTTACAGTATAAATCACTATTTTTTCCCCGGGCAACGCCGGGTAATGAACCTACCTAATTTTAAATTCACTCACTTACGCACCTTATGGGGTTCGCAATCCACCGCAGGTGGATGTTTATTGCTAATATATTGTCCGCGATCCAAGAGGACCATGTAGAGGATTACCTACCTAGGTGGTTTAAATGCATGTAAATCATTTGAGGCACTTAACTTAATATTTGGCTCAGGCAACGCTGGGCGGGACAGCTAGTATTAAATATAATTATGTTAGGTATAAAATAAATGATACGATTTTTTTTCAAATAAACAGAAAACAATTTTTTGTAAACATTTTTGTTTAAAACCCCAAAGTTTTAACTCTAGTGACGCCTCTGTCACCGATGTAACAGTTCAAAAAAAAAAAAAAATCCAGAGGACTATTAGACATAATAAGTTTTTTGGTCCATTTATTGAATCTATCGTCCAATAAATAAACAATCGTTTATAATAGTTATGATGGTGTTTAAATATTGCGTTTTAAAATATTGATTAGTTATATTATTTTTAATATTTTTATTTAGTTGTGCTATGAAAGAACGTGTCATATTTGGGCCTTTCCCATAGACGAATCCAGGTTGTGCCACTATCATGATTGCATGTACTCAGACTCGTGAAAATGCATTTTCAACGCTGTAGCCATTATTACCATATATTTTGCACTGAATAATTTTTCACTTTTTCCAACGCGGTGTAACCTACCTATACCTATAATTTTTAACGATGATTCAAAAAAATACGTTCGATAAATTTGAAATCGTTATTAAAAACACGATTCCATTCAATATAGGTATTATTATATGATGTGTGCATAAATCTCCAATCGGCTTACTAATTTACCAGCAGTATAAATAATTATAGAATCAATAATGGAAACGTGTTCAAAACCTATTACGCGGCAAATCGTGTTAAAAAAAAACACCCACTTATGAAGGTATATATACAATCATAACTATATAAAGGTTATATGGTTATGAATCCAACCAATAGTTTTAATAATTTAATTTACGTTGACGTGTGCTGTTGCCCATATATATGTATATCGTTATCCGGTTCTGATCATCATTTTATGACGTACGTGATACGCTGCACCTGTACGCTATGAATGTGTAGCTGAATGCATTATTTTCAACTTATCGTACAATTTATATTTCTTAACACAGAGTTTGAACTATGTAACTATAAAATCAGTTTTGCAATTTTCATTTTTTGACTTTTTTGGATTTTTAGATAATTTTTTGTTGAATTTTTATGTTATATTTGCTATTTTGTTATAGTTTATTATATATCCGCAGCACTGATTAAAATACAATGTGCCCACACGAATGTAAAAATAATGCCACGTGGATAATACTCACTAGCCGCTATACAAATTAAAGTAGTGCACAAGAATTTTCCCCCAAATCCAGGTAGATGACCTTTTTCACTCGAATTGTCTTCATTAGTATACCTAGATTATTATAACGATTTTCGCATGTTCAAAAATATTCATTTTCACTAGTATTTAGTAATTGCTTTTGCCAATTTAGAACTATTTGTGATTTTCTATTTTATCATAAATTATTGCTTATTGTAATATAAGTCGGCATAGGCATAATTATTGACTATTATATTCACATTTATTACCAACTATTACTGTTGTGTGGTCTATTTATTAAAATAATATTTATAGTTATTTAATTAACTTAAATTGTTGACAGCAAAACAGTTTACTATAATTAACTATTGTTATATTTATTTAAATAAGCATTTGTAGACCTATTAAATTATTATTAATTATACTATCAGGCATTTTTTATAATAATCGACATTGATTTGTTATTCAATTTATTTAATTTTTTAATTTTTATTTAGTGTTTGCGCCGACTTGTAAAGACTAGTAAGTCTTATATATCCTTCTGGATTGACCGTCGTGTGTGCGTTCATAATTGTTTTTAATTTTTAAAACTAAAATAGAGATTAAAACTAGAAATTGAATAAGTTTATTTATTGGAGGTTATTCCAGGACAAAAAAGTCATTACCTAAAATTAGAAGGTCAAATTAATGATATTTCTGAAATCAGGAGGCAATTCAAATAAACTTTTTTAACAAAAAAATGTACGAAAGTGTCTGATCTTTCTTTGCTAAGAATGGTCTCAAGAGTCATGTGATCTCACAACCTGTGCATTATGTTTACGAGAACACCAGTAGTTACAGTTGTTGTTTACGTGCCTCGACTTTGAACGATTGCGAACAGGAGGGGGAAATTCAACGAACAATCGGCGAAACCGACAGAGACATCTGCGACAGATTGATCATTAATTTCAATGACCGGCTGACGACTGCCTGTAGAGAAATTTTGTATAGATGAACATAATATTATTCTGTATAATGTATGCATTTATAATATTGTTCGTTACCTATTAAATCAGAATATCTACGTTGATTGATATAATATTGTAATTAAACAATGATTTTGAATTTCGTTTTGGTTTTGGCTGATGTATTTGTTTTATTTTTCTAAAATTACTGAGTCTCCTCCGAAACATATGCTATACATAGTAATATAGGCGCGACGTTTTTAAACCGTTACAAAACTATAACCGTGATTTTTTTTTTTTAAAGATTTTAGGTAATACCAATGGTGATTTTTTTTTTTAGGGGGAACTTTTTACACACACAGATTTATGCGTATATAGTTAAATCGTGTACATAGAGAGCGCAGAGGTGCATTCGAGTGTTGTGTAGTCGGAGAAGGGTGTGTGAGGGATGCAGAAACGGTCGGTGAATACTAAATACTGCAACACGTGTATAAATATATACATAAAATGTATTTGACCGACTACCGGCTTTCGGTATTTTGCATAATGGGACGTGATCAGAAATCCGTTAGCTTATATATTATTATAACACTATACAATATTACACACACACACATACGTATATGTATATACACACGCGGGGAAAAAAAGTTTATCGCTTTTGTGTCTTCACCTTCCCCATTTATTTCTTTTAAATACTCCGAGAACGTTTGTATTTTTTTTTTTTTTTTACGGGATCGATGCGACGACGTTTTATCTATAAAAGAAAAAAAGCACGAAGCTGTAGCACAGCCCCGAGATACAAGTCCATTGAAAAATCTCCGTGTCGCACAGCGAGCTGCTAACTCGCAGGTAGACCATTTTCACAAAAATCAGTTTTCGAAAAAAAAATTAAAATCCCTTTACAATTTTATCGTTACATCGACGAGAATCATCGTGAATATATTGATTTTTGTGTCCTTCACATTTGTGAAAACACCAATTTATAATAAAAATTTTAAATGTGCGTGTATTACCTACCTATTTATAATATGAATATATGAATTCATTCTAAAGAATGGAAATGTATCAGCCGCACTCGTCGTTTTAACATTGATACAACAGAATTTCAAAATATTATTATTATGCCGTTATGACGGTGTATTATAATATTTGTAGTGTAACAATAGATAATTTACGACAGCTGCCGACTGTGTTCTGTGTATCACCATAATCAGTAATCAGATTTCAAAGGAATCGCTTATATAAAAATAAATATGAGAGAATAATACGCTTCGGCAATTACAATTTTTAAATTTTCAGCTACAAAAATAAAAACACACATAATTTTAGAACCAACTTTGGTAAGTATCGCACCGCACTGCTAGGAGGGAAGTAATATATGCTTATGTGGCTACCCCTCGCGCAGCAGCTCAAAATCGGAAAATAAGATATCGAACCGCTCAGAATCTATCTGTTAAGAACGAATTGCGGTAGCGCGTAAAAAGTAAACCGGAAAAATATTTTGAAAAATAATGTCGTACAAATGAAACGTCGCTTGTATCATATTATTTGCCATAGTTTTGGCGTCCAGAAACGCGCGTAGACACAATACACATCACACATACATACGCCGGGCGGGCGATACGCAGATAACGAGAAATTATGCGATTCCGGCGAATAAAAATAATATATGGACGAAGTAAAAATGTAAAAAAAACCTCCTACCTGTCGGCATTTTGGTGATACACACGCAATAGAAATAATAATAATGATTATAAACAAGAAAAAAGGTGTCTGTAATTCACATGCGTGTCGCATGACAAAAGAAGGGTTCGCATGACCGTATGTGTAGTCGTCGTATATAATAAACGACTCACCTGGTGATATACGCTCATTAATAAAATACCGTCTTGGTGTGGTGTCGTGAAGGGCTGTTTCACACGTGTTCATATATATATATATTTACGTTATACTATTGATTATAAATACTAGTTATTTATATCAATGGTTATACATATTGTGGTATACAGAATACAGGACGGCGGTCGGTAATTGAGCGATTGGCTCACAATTGGGGGCCACATTTTATCCACCTGCTTCGTACAAAATATTTGTTTACATTTTATTACCCGGAGATTGGACAAATTAAATCTGTTTTAAAGTGTACCCGGAGATTGGGCCATAAAAATATAGCATAAAAATTTACGAATATATAACGTTTATGAAGCAATTGTTATTTTTTTCCTATTACATAAAAATACATTTCTTTTTTAAATAATGCCATACGCAGATTTTACAAACTTAATATAATACCAAGTCAAATAATTATAAATATTTTTTGTCTAATAGATACATAAAAATACAATTATTTTTTTAAATAACACGACATAAATTTTACAAATGCAAATCTATTGTTTTTCCCTTCTTTGTAATTTTTTATTTCATCAAAAATATAATTTTTTCGAATTAAAGCTCGTTTTCTGGCTTTTATTGTTCCTACGTTTTTAATTTTAATATACACTTTGGATTGAACTCCCAATAAAACATTTATAAAATTATGAATATTGGGATCAGACATATAAACATTTTTTAGATAGTAACCCAATTAACGGACACAATAATAAAGAGTCGTTGAAAATAGTGGCCCAATCATCGGGTATACCTATTAGCAATGTAAAACTGTAGTGGCTCAATTACCGTATACCTTTTTAAAAAAGGTTAATTGTGGCCCAATTCCCGGGCGCTCGATTAAGAATATCTCGTCGTTTCGGTTCCTGCAGCAAACAATAAACGTTTTTGCGATTCGTTTTTCTGAATTGAAAATATTATTATATTAATTTTGTTATGGCTTTGGAAACTGCTGTTACTGGCCGGGTTAAAGATATATAAATAGTTACGCTTTACATTGATTTTCATCAATATTGCGTGTCCATTAAACTTTAACTATACAATTTTAAACAAAATTACATATAGCTTGTTATTTTATAGTGAGTAGATATTAAAAACGCATAACTTCACAAAAAGTATTCGTCCTAATCTTCATTATCTCCAATAGAAGTGCTGTGATTACCTTTCTCTGTCCAACTGAATCACACGTCATATACGTGTTACATTATAATACCTATGAACATAATAATAATAATCATGTATTGATATAAATATAATAACCCTAAAACGTAAGGTTATATAAAAATGAGTGTTTCACATTAAATTTCTAAATAATTTCAAAATAAATTAACATCATACTGTTGGCGTACAAGCTCGTCATTATGCATTATATCGTCGGTCAATTGATTATAACCTGAGGAATCGTCACTGACTCCTAACGAGGACGCAGTTCTAAATAATCATCAGAAAGTGTAACTCGGTATTATTGAGAGACTGATATTTAACACAAACAGGTTAATTCGAAAAATGTCTATAACCGTATTTGTTAAACGTATAATAATAAGTTCTAACAAACATCCACTTTGAAATCGTCTAAGGCCGACCAGTCAATCGCGATTGACCGTTTGGCCACTATTCTGATATATAGCTATGGCCTAATTAGGTATGCTTATAAGTTTATGGATGAACGTTTTTTTTTATAATTTTCGGTAAATACGATAAAGATTTAAATCAATCGTTAAAAGACTATTTGTCCGAAAACGATTTTTCTGTTTGTTCTTCTTTCGGAGTGAATTTGCCAACAATCAGCCCGCAAACGTACACATTTTCGAGACGTTTGGAATAATTTTTGTAAGACTTGGCGGGTAAGAGGTGGATACAATTTAAAACGTGGTGAAGTCATTATGGATTAGCCGACTTAACAGTAAAATATTCAAACTCCTTCGTTTTCTGAAAAATACCTATCGCATATAAAACCAGGTACGTAATATTATATGTATATATATATATATACGTTGATCGATTGATACGTCAATAGAATATATAGCCGATCATATTATGTAGGTACTGAACTCAGCAGATCGCCGCGGTTTCCGACCTTCGCTGCAACGTTTCGACTCGAAACCGCGTTTAGAAAAATGCCACTGGGGCATCATATTACACTGGAATCGCCACGTCTCGCGAGTTTTTATAAAATAAATTACACGAAAAATAAATCATTTGCGGTGACAACCGCCGCGAAACATCCTCTATACACACACACGCACACATACTGTATATATATAATATATATATATATGTACACTATTATATACATATAGCATATAAATGTATAACATTATATATATATATAACGTCGTATAGTGAATGCGTGAGTGTTTGTATATATATATATATATATATATATATCAGCACCGGTATTGATGTCCCTACACGCGCCCCCCGAGAGGGAGTGTGTGTGTGCATGTGTGTGTACACTACCCTCCCCCCCCCCGCTACATTCCGAGCGTGCCGCCGAGTGCGTATATAGATGGCGTGGCGTGGGGTGGAAAGCGGTCGCGTCTCCCCCCGTCCTCCCCCGGGCTGCCCGACTCGCCCGCACCGCCGAACCCTTCGGCCCTCCCGACAACAACTGCCACCCGCCGTCGTATACCCGAGCCACCGGCTCCGTCTCCGAGAATTCGATTGCTTATCCGCGCGCGCCGACGGCCGACGACTACTGCGGCGGCGGCGGCGGCGGCGGCACACTGCAATAATGCTGCAGGACTCGCGCCGCAAATGTATGCCATTATAATATTACAATATTTTACTGCCAATAGTATTATATTACTATCATCGTCATCGTTATTTTACGTCTGAAACAGGGACCTCGACCGGCGTCAGAATTTTCGGATTCGCGACCCACAGATTCCCGCAAAACGTTATATATATATATGTATAGGCACATACATGGCCTGGCTCCCAACAATCGTTTTCACAAAACCGTAAAAATCCAAAACCATCAAAGTTACTCTTATTGTATTAACGTAAGTTGTTATTAGAACATTATAAATACCTAAGTACCTATATTACGAATAAACATTTTTTTTTTTTTTTATTGTTTATTTAATCAAACGGAATTGTCCGGCATTGTACCTAGGTATGTAAAAATATTAAATTAGTTTGTATAATATTTATTTATTAATAGTACATAATACATTAATATTACCTAATCAGAATCAGATACGATTATTTAGATACTGAAATAATTTGTCATTTCATTAAAAATCATTTAAATTTTAACAATGAAAGGAGTTGATCATAAAATTAATTATAATGAATTTTGGGTAAACATTAATTTCTATATAAAGACACGTAGTTTGATTTGAAGAATTTAGAAAACATATTATGAACTTGTGGTCGTTCAACTGCAATTACCAGTGCTTATCGAGTACATTAGAACTATAGAAGAAAGACATTTTTCGTCAATGAGACGAATGAAATCATATCTCCAATCACCTATGTAAATATTGAACACTGAATATATTTTACCGAATAAATAGGTAATTTTGAGAAGTTAAAATTAAATTGGGAGGACATGTTTGAATGACCCGTAGATTAAAATATGTGATATCGTTGACGATTTTTCTCGGATGAAAAAAAAAGAAACCCGGAATGTATGCTCTGAAATATCATACACGTAGAATATTATGTAATTTGTGATCAATTATTTAAAACGTTAAACCAGTCCTCTAAGGTGCACTATCGTGCAATGAATCGTCCGAAGCCCAACACGCCAATACAAGTACGTGTATAATAGATATTATTATACGGCCGATTTAACGAACAATAATGTATTATAGGTATATAAGATTACTGAATTACGTATTATTAGGTCGGCGAGATCGATGCCGTCGTACGTGTTTAATAGAATTTCGCAATTTGAGTTGAAACGATTAATATTCGTAAACACGTAAAATAAAAAACCATATTTCATTATTGAAACATTTTTTTCGCGTAATAACGATATGCGAGGATGGTGCGCGGGAAACGTGCTAGTGCATATATCGACCTGTGACAGATTTTAAATTATTTTTACTGTATATATTTTAATGGTGACAATATTGTAGAGATACTATATATTTGGCCTACGGGCTAAACTTTGATAAAATAAATGAAAAAACCTATTCGTGTTAAGTCCGATGTTTTTTTACGACTTCAATATTTATAACAAATATAGATTTCAGAAAATATTTTCCAATGGGTATAGGTTTTATGCATTAGTTGCGAGGCAATAGAACATTAAAAATTAAAATAATAGAATATTAAATCAGATAAACCCGCGTCAAAACCAAGAGCTGTGACAACGGTCGGTGTCAAATTATACTGTAAATTTATCTAATGGTGAATTTTTCTTTCACATTCATAATATATTGTACTAAACAGTATAATAACAGTAAATACTGATTTGCAAATTCATATTTTTTGACTTGATTTAAAATAATTAAGAACAAAAATATCTATTATTTTGAGGTAGATTAATAGCTTTTTTTTTTTTTTTTGTCATGACGTTTTCTCGGATTTTTTGGGTTATTATATTTCCAGTCCTATATAATATTATATAAGTACATACATATACATATTACATTATTATTCCACGCCGATGTATAAAATACGACACGAGCTGTTTACGGGTGGGGCTAGAGGTTGACGGGGTCACGGGGATGGTCCCATTTATATATACACAAAACACATATTATAATATATGTATGTGTTCGAGCTCGGAACGCTATGAGTACCTGTACAATATTGTAATAAGACGTAATATAATGTATTATAAACGACGGCGACGACGACAACAAAAAGCGGAGCGTATAATATAATTTATGAAACCGAAAGCTCGCGGACATGCGGCGCCGGTGTTGTATAATATTATATGCATAGTGGCAGTCGGCCGTTGTGTTATTGGTGTTTTGGCGGTCTTGTTTGAACTCCAGCCTTTAATTAAATACAAATATTGACATTTTCCTCGGGATTGCGTATGTGTATACATAATCTAATATTATGCACAATACATACACGTACCATAGTATAATATAGTAAAATAGTATTATCGTAGTATAGTGAGCATAGTAGTAGTAGTATAGTAGTAGTAATAGAAGTAGTAGTAGTAGTAGGAGTAGTAGTAATAGTAGTAGAAGTAGTAAAAGTAGTAAAACTAGTAGTAGTAGTATACGGCAGTATAGTGAATAGTATAGGTACTTGCAGAGGTGGGTATTAAACTGCTCAAAGGTTACCTTTTTTAAACCTTTTAACTCAACTTTAGTTGGTTAAATTTATAATTAACTTCAGAGCTTAACTAGTTAATTGACTTTTGGAATAATTTAGTTCTTTTCAGTTAATTTAAAAATAATTTATCTACACTTAAGTAATTAAAATTAAAAATGTTTTTGAAATTTTCGGTTTTAATAATTGTAAATAAAAAATAAACCAATACTACAGTAATAGTAATAATACTATAATTTATATCATGTTTCTTGATAAAATAATATATATTATATTGTATAAATTTAGGAACAAAATATAGATAGGTACATCAAACAGTTTTTATTATTATTTTACTGTTTTGTTTTAATGCGAATTGTACAATTTATATTGTATTTTATATTATAAATTATATTATTTTAAAAATCAAGTGATTTTATATTTTAAAAATATTTAAAAAAAGTTTTATTCGTTAAAGTAACGATAAATTGAGAGACCTTATTGTAATTTGATATAAGGATTATTGTATATTAAATTATTAATATTGAGATATGTATAATTTTAATTTAAAAAAAGTTAATAATAAGCTGCTGAGTAAATTATGATAAACATTCAACACAATTGTTAGACTGTTAAACACAATCACTATTTATGTGATTCGCATGGCTACTAAATTATTTACTAATTAGATAAGCTTTTTTTAAACTATGTAAAATTAGTTTTTTCCCCCATAATATAATCTTTAAACTCAACGATCTCGCGTTCACTATTAACTCGACTTAATTCGAGTTAATTAATAATTTTGTTCATTCAATCTCCCACCTTTCAATAGTAGTAGTAGTAGTAGTAGTAGTAGTAGTAGTTGTTATAAATACTAATGGTAGTAGTATAGGCAGTATATGTAGTAGAAGCAGCAGTAATATTATACAGAAACTCTAATACGTTCTATTCATTTCCCAGCATGCAGCCGACCACATAGATTTTAAAACATATTCCTCCCCATCGTGGCGGCGGCGACGACGCATAAATTATTCTCACGTTAATCGATATGATAGTATACTGTTATCGTTACACGTCGGTGTTGTTTTTGCCCATCATAAGGTCTACCACGTACACTTGACTTATTGGCGGCCGCGACGAAACCGGAAATGATATCCGCCGAAAACAATGTTTCATCCTTTCCTCGCACCGGTCACACGCACGCACACGCATGCGCGCGCGCGACGTTTTCAGGCCGCCGTCGCTGCATAATTCTTCCGGTCCGCTCGGCGGCGGGTTATTTCGGCCGCGACGACCGAGTGAAAATATTACGTCGCGTTGTATAGTTTCATCGAGTGTCCCGGAAATGAATACCGCACCGTCCCGCGTGTTGCCGTCATCGACTTCGACGATTTTTCCGCGCGGGGTTTCTGCGATCGGTACTGCCGATGTCGTTGCGTCAAAACGCGCGCATAAATCAGCGTCGATTCATATCGTCTGAAAACCAACGTTCGTTTTCAAAAATACTTTACCTAACCTATTTATTATTATTTTTTTTTAATAATAATAATATACAATAACACTCCCCTGGCTCGAGGTCCCGTAAAACGCGTGGACGAGATAACGCACGCGCGTTAACCTGACCTAAAATCACCTTAAAATACGGACCATCGTAATATTTAAGGAACGCGTTGTGAAATATTACTGTTATTACTGCAAACGTTGGTGTATATGGGGTGATTCATTTAACGCCTCATTATTACAGAAAACACTAACGCTTTTGATAGTATTTCTTTTATACAATAATTTGAAATCGACACAAAACAATCGTTTTTACTATTTTTAATCGTAATTGTTTTTTTTTTTTAATTTTTCACCCTTTTGAACGGCAACACACATTTATTTATTTGTTATTCCGATGCTAAATCTCGTGCAGAGTATTTTGATCTTTAAAAATCGAATTCCGGACAAGCCGTTTGTTAAGCAGTCATAAATATTTAATATGTAGAGGACCGACATTTTATGGGGCACTCCAGACCACGCTCCACTCGTCTAAACTTTAAATATACACAAGACTCATAAGCTACTCGTCGAAAATTCATTTGTTTCGTAGAAAGTTGTACTTGAATGACACAAAATTGTCCAAACAAATATTTCAAAAAAATTAATAGTTTTTGAAATAATATGAGTGTGTCGAGTTAAACGATTCACCCGGTATAGGTAGTTTTATGCGGTACACTGTTACTACTATTATAGTAGTCTTATAGTGTGTGCCGACGATACGATGTGGTTTCACCGCACATTATTATTAATAATATATGGTATTTGCACGATATATCTCACTTGCAGCCGGTCGCTGAACAACCACGGTGCGATCTCGTTATCGATCGAATTCCGTTTTCCACGCGATATGCTACTTTAAGTCTTTTAAAGTTTACTTATCCCAACTTATAACTAGAGGTATCTTTAGCTGGTTTCGACTCATAATGACTTTCTATGACTCATCGGGTATTTACCTATATTGTATTATATTTTGGATATAGATATTAAAAGTGTCTATATTATAATATACCTAGTATAATACATCGTTTTTTACATTAATTTTCATTCCAGCAATATTTTATAAACTCGATATATGATAATATGCTATATCGTGCGTGTTATTAAATTATGTAAAGTTAACAAAATCCCAGGAGGGGGGAAGCAGTAACTCCATCAGCCCCTGCTGTAATTTAACGTGTTAGAAACAAAAATAATTACGGTTCAGACGCGCTCATTATAACTCGAAATCTTTTCTCACCCATTGAAATGTTTATAAGATATGTTTAAGATATATCATCGCCTCAAAAAATACACAAATATAGAGTTTACCTTGAGATTAAAATTATCGAGACTTTACTGTAGTTATTTTTATAATTTTTACAAAAATCTTCAATGTCCCATAGAATTGACACACTTATGACTATTTTATGACATTAGATAGGTACGTTTCTTTTTAAATAATAAAAAAATTTTAATTCTAACTTAAGCTATTATTTTCTCCCAATTAACGGCGAGTTAGAAATCGGAGTACATTTCCAGAGCCTAACTTATAATCTAAATTCATTAGTTTTTATGTTTGAGTATTTGAACTTTAACTAGATGGATGAAAATAATGATTAACTTCCACAGTTTTGGATATTATACAATATTACATTGCAATACTCGTCGCACCACTAATAATAATTCCGTTGGTGCGTACTGGGTTTAAAATGCAATAAATTATTTAACGTTTTGTGCATAACGTTATATCATATATGTATATGTAATATATTATAGAGGTACACGCGCCACTCGTGCGTTTCGCTGTTTGATATAATATATTCAAACAACAACAAACATATCGCGTGAAAATGTAAAATTTAACAAACTGTTTATAAAGCACCGTAAGCGTTTTAAAATTTAATGACGAGAAATGATACAGCGAAAATGCACAAAGAGATTAAGTAATTGCATATCCATTTCATCCTCGCCGATTAAATGTTAAAAAGCGCCCGTCCACGTCAACCGCATAAGTTAAATAATAAAAATTATGTATGCATTTCAGTGCGTGTATACGAATGAAAATCGATTGGAATTTGAAATAGTCATATCTATATATATAGGTAACAACATCTACGTCGTTAGCCGACAATCAACATCAAAACTTTCAATGGAAATGTGGCCTGAACACACACACACACACAGAACAAATAAAAAATATTTTGTTAATAAAATATAACCTTTAGGTATTTAGTGAAAAATATGGAATAGTATAATTTATATAATATTCTAATAGGCGCACTTGCTGAATAATTGCCATATGATACTATGAGAATTTTTTTTCCTATTAATAAGGTTTTACATTTGCGGCATTGGCGTTTTAATGATATTTCTGATTAATTCTCTTTAAATCAGATCACACTCAAATGACAACATATTTAGACATTTAGTAGTTTAGTACCGCTTTTTATTCTACAAAATGTATCCATCTATATAAACAAATAAGAATATAATATGTTATTTTAATATTTCATTATATTTAATTCGCTAATAGAATATATTTAAAAGTAAACCTTTATAATAAATTAAAATTAAAATTCGTCGATGAGACTAATGGATATATGGATTTTATCTACAAAATACTCTACGGAAAAAAGACATGAGGGAAAAAAATATATTTGTTCTTGAATTCCGTTTTATTACACTCAGAAACGATTAAATTGATGGCAGTTTAACTGTTCTTTTAATAATACTAAGCTTAAAATAAAACAAGAATGAACACTTAACAACAAATAGAACATTGAAAACAATACGAAAATTGTACAATAAGCATCTTAAAAACTATAATAACTTATCTATGGCAATGGACAACAGTCCTGCGCGCAAGTCAAGAGACGAATGCATATAGTAAACGCAAATTTCGTATTTGGTTTTTTTTCTTATCGCACTTGCGCAGTATAGTTTAATAAATTATATTGTTCAAATGATTAAGTTATTTTATTATTGTTCGGACAACAATGATTGAAGTTTTCGGAAGCGAAAGTCGTGTAAAACTAAATTTCTCCAAGTGGTCGAATAAAATTATAATAATAACATATACATATTATATTATATATAGGTCACTATTATTTATCACAACAAAAGCAAGGTCTTTGAAGTGGAACAATATTGACTAATTTTAAACCAACATTCTACACCTACAATATTATAAAGGTACACGATGATATGTTATACATAAATATAATATATATATATAATATGTATATATATATATATAGATTCATTTAAACATAAATATAATAATAAGTATAATAGTAATAATAATAATAATTGTTATATACATGGTAAAAAAATGTTTAAGCCTAAGTACGGTGTGAGAAAATTGCCAACGTCGCGCGTCGCACGCGAAGGCCAATTGGCTAACAACTATAGCGCAATATTGCCGTTTAGTAGGCCTATATAAATTTTAGAGAAAAAAAAATGAAATTTATTTTGTGCGCGCGATTCTGCTGGAAGCCCAACGGTAGCCTAGACTGAATTGTCCTCGTAGTTTCTTTTGTTACCAACAGCTTGAAATTATTACAAATATGTGTTTTTTTAAACTTTTTTCATGGTTTTTTTTTTTTTTTTTTTAAGACAAATCAAAACGAAGTTCATAACATCAAAACGGCAGTTGTCATCACAATCGTCCAAAGTGATAACTCAATCATGTTAGTTTTGGTCCCTCCACTTATGGTTGTACAATTTTTGTCAGACTTCATACTCTCTGGAAAAAAAAACATATTGTAGTGAACTATTGTGTACTTATCTTCTATCGACAAATGGAAAATTCATCTAGGTCAACCCTACTTGAAATGGCCATAAGATCAGGAACATAGTTTTTCCAAAAAGCACATTGTTCTAGTCTTGGCCCAACGCCGATAGAAGTGTTATTTGTATCTAATGTTAGAAACTCTTTTCCATACGCCGTATGTACGGGCCACTTGGGCGTGACCCAAGACCCTTCAAATGTTTTGCTTGGATTTCTAAAATAAAAATAATAATAAATAATGATTTGCAGTAATTGTAAGAGTTGAGACCTTGAGAGTTTTAAGCATTAAAATAACTTCAAAATCATAATGATGATTTCAACCAAGTACGGTCGACGAAATTTTTTTATAAAATTGGATGTGATAAAAATTCTTTCTAGGGGATTTTAACATATAGCACAGAATTGTTATAAGATCACACATATCTATCTAATAACAATAATTACTTAAGTTACAAAATGTACCAATATTTATTTATTTCAACTTTATAACATTATACTTTACATTTACAAGTTGATACCAACTTCCTGTAAGCAAACTTGTGATGGAAGTAGGGACTAGGGAGTTTAACTACTAGTTATTCACTTTAATTTGTTTAATATACATATAAGTTCAGGAAGTTAAAAATGTTTGAAAACATGCTTTTAAAATGTAATTACGCGCATTTTTGTTATAGTAATTTATTATGAGTTTATAAAATATAACGTAATTAAATTATTTTAAATAGGTAACAAAAAGTTATATAAAGCTGAAGAAGTAATAAACTCGTATAATATATTATGTATACTATTGAATAATGAGACTAATTGTTATGAAATAATTTATATACGATTAAATGATGCATAAATACGATAAATTAACAATTTTTGGCATATCATGAGAATGTCATGTGAAATTATAAAATTTGATTTTTACGGAGTATATCTGCTTCGCAAAAATTATCATAAAACAAAAAGTATCTGTTGTTATGAACGTTATACAAATTTCATAGTTTTATTCGCCCATTATGCTGTAAACGATGAAGATTCAAAAGTAAAGAAACACTTGTGGTTTGTCTAATGAATATAATAGTGTTAAAATATGACCGGGGTAAATTTCTCAACGACCCGTAACTTAACAAGCGCTCGTAAGGGCAATTATTAGGGTCAAAATAATTAATTTTGAGTGTTTCATTGACAATATAAGTGTTTTGTTTGAAAAATCGATGTGTAGCAGGTCAAAACGCTAGCATTATAATACAACAATTATTATTTGAGGAATACTCGTCATTTCATCCACCAAAATGAAATCGGAAAGATAAGAACTGTCAAAAAAGTTTCCTGAATGATACCATACATAGATTTCATATTTGATTTCTTCATTGTACATGATACTACCGTAAATTACACCACAATAATTTTGAAGGTTTTATACGGTTATTTCATTTTTCAAATACAGACAACATTATTAGTAACGTATTTTTGTGACGATAGCTGACATTTGTACGCAATTAGTATAGCTTCAAACTTTAAAGAGAAGTGCATACAGATATTTATACATCAATAATACTAAAACAACGGTTTAAAATTATTATAGCTATAATCCTAAAAATCATAATGATAATTGTAATACGACACCTAAGTTATAACTTACATTTTTATGATATATCAATGTTCTATACTATGGTTTTGTAAACGAGCAAATGTTATAAATTAATACATTATAAATAAAATCATACTAACCCTGTTTTGGCAAAATTGGTCCAGTATCTCATCATTTTTTTGCTAAGTTCGATTTCTTCAATTTCGTAGCGTTTATTTGGATTTAACGGATCTCCAAATACATAACTGATTTCATCACCATGCATCACACCTGTCCATTTTGGCCACGGATTGTTTAAAGAACGATGTTTAAAGTAATACATGTATACGTTGTTTCCGGTGAGTGCATATTTGTGAGCGAATTCATTGACGTTGCATGTAAATTGATAGTCGCCGACCATTTTGTCCAGAGCGTTTCGATTTTTTTCTGGATCGTTTGGACTAAACCAATCCGTGTATTCAAATTCTATAGCAGATTTAACCGCAGCATCTGCGTTCGGATTAAGTTGTCCAATAGCTTTAACAAAATTTTCACGAGACACCACCACGTTTTCTTCCTTTTTGAAAAGCTCTGTCAAATAATAAAATATTGAATAGTAACCCTCTTCGGAGTTACTACCCATGAGTATATTCGTTTTTTTAAAATTGTTTGTTGACAGGGACTTTTGGGGATAATCGTCAAGAAAAGCGCCATCAACTACGGGGACAAACGGGAAAAAACATATAGCCACGTGATCCCATTCTTTCTCGACCATCGCTGAACTGTTAACCGTTCTTAAGCACTCGATTGTTTTATGTATGGCGTTCCTGTCATCTGGACATCCCATTGCCTTTGCTAGCTTAAGTCCTCTACTATAACTTTCTTCTCGTGACAAAATCGCCCAAGGCGCTGTTGAGGATCCTGATTCCATGATGGCTTGATTAAAAAGGTTTCTACTCAATGGAGACAGTAAGTGCAGTGAAACCGAAACGGCGCCGGCCGACTCACCGAAAAGTGTTACGTTGTTTGGATTACCGCCAAATAATTTAATGTTCTCGTGTACCCACTGCAAAGCCATTAGCTGATCAAAAAGTCCAGCGTTCCCTGGAACATCTTCAGTGTCAAAATATAAAAAGCCCAATGACGCGACCCTGTACTGCATGGATACCAAAATCACGTTTTCTTCCGATACGAGTATTTTAGGATCGTAAATATCCAACGTAGCGGACCCAGAGTAAAACCCGCCACCGAAAATCCATACCATAACTGCTGCATTTTGTGGTCTAGGCTTTGGCACTACTACGTTAATATAAAGGCAATCTTCTGATACTGGGGAATTCGGATTCCACATAGTAGCACCTGGAAAATCACCAAAAAGCGTGTCGAATATTTGAACGCACGTATTTGGCGGAGTAGTGCAGTTAAGAATCGTCTCTGGGTTTGTTTTGTCCCAACGGTCAATTGGGCGAGGGTGCCTAAATCTAAGATCACCTAAAACACACATATCTTAGTACTCGAATCGGGTATTTTCTAAATCAGTACTTGAGCTGTTATTTACCTAATGGTTTTTTTGCATATGGTATTCCTAGCCAAGCATCAACTAACTTTCCAGTCGACGCAGCCTGTGTGATGCCTCTGATCTTACCCTTGTTTGTGTGAATTACCAACGGATCATCCGACTTATATGCACTGTATGTCTCCCCTAGAGATTCAAAATCATTGTCTTGGTTTCCACTGAATTCGGACCTATTGTATATTAAAAATAAATTGAATTGGTTGTGGTTTTTAATTTTAGTAGTATTACCTCCGTCTATGATTGAGGTTTCGCTTCTCCACGTATTCTGGCTCTTGAGCAAACATATCTGACGCTCGTTGTCTGAATACATGATCGGGGTCTTCAATTAGAATCTGTGGCTCCAGTATTTCTTCAGCCGTTGGTGTCCCAACGCTTTGGTGCCTGGCATGGCGCAATGAAAGTCCATAAGTAGAAGCTACTAAGTAGCCAAACCACAGCAACCACTGATCCATTTTTAAAGACTAAAACCAAAAAAAAAGTTAACCATAAATAAATTAAATATGATATAATTAATAAGTAGAAGTTCATATTAAAATTAATATATTAAACATTTTTGTTGTATATCGCAGTATTTCTGTAAGAAAAATAACTTTGATTGTTTTAATCTGTTATTTGAACTCTAATTTTTTTGTTAATATATAGTTAAAATATTGCATATATTAATAATGTATTTAAAATGTTATGGTATTAGTTAGCAAAATCATTTATTACTTAATCTTTATTTTGTAATCAACCGATATCTTTTTGTGCGCATGAAACGTCGAAAACAAATTTAAATTATATGTATATACAATTATATTTCCACCAGACGTTTGCGTCCCAATTTTTTTCAATAACAAAACAATGTAAAATTGGAAATTTTCAATACAAAATTTTAAAAATTGTGTAATACGTCAACGTAATTGTCATTATGTGTATAAAAGCAGCTCAGTGAAATCACTTAACATAATATAGTCATTGTAGACATATATTTTATTTTCCCAAGTTCAAAACATCTATATCGGTAGGCAGAGCGATAATAATAATTATGCAGCAACGAAATATTCGAATATAATAGCATTATACTTATTAGGTATTATTTATACATAATAGGATGTCGTGCTGCGGGATATAATGACACACACAAAAAGGTTAAATTCTAGCGTTAATAGTGGGACATCCAACATTTGAACTTTTTTTCGAGAAATGTCAATGCGGTCAGAAAATACACGTCTAAATGTTTCCTCCCGCGAACTCATATAATAATAGAGCTTGTAACGCGTATAAAAAGTCAGTTTATGTCACATGAGGTGGGGCGTAGATATATGAATTCGGCGTGCCAACATTAGGGGCCATCCCGTCACTAAAAATTCTAACGTTTTCATACGACTGCAGTATGTAACTCTTATGACTTAAATTCTTCAATAATATCTTGACTTAACGAGATAAAATAATTTGCCCAGTCTCGTATAATATAATAATAATATATTATGCATGAGCACGACTGTTTAACGATTTCAACAAACATTGCATTATAATTAATTTAACGCGTTTTCAATAAACTTTAATATGTAATATAGGGTATGTACTGCAGATGTGTTCAATTAAGTTCAGTCATTTGATAGATATTATTTTCAATTAGAGTATATTTTACTTTACAGTTAATAGTAAATTTACAACGTTATCGGGGTTTTCGACACTGCTTATTCCTTATTTATAATTAAATACAAATATTGACTTTCCCTTTTGAAGGGATAATGTGGTTGAAGCTGGAAATGTTTTATTCATGCAGCGGTTCTACCTGAAACCGTGCAGATAAATTTAAAAACTAATCTTTTCAATTGTTATTTAGTTTTATATTAAAGAAAACACCGCTTAAAGGCTTTTATTGTAGTAAATATAAATTAAAGTAGTACAATATATTTAATCGACAATAACTTATATTTTGAATAGCTAATACTATTCATAATTTTAATTATCAAGTATTTTCAATTGTGGATAAAAATCATGAGCAACATTTATTTGTCATTGACAATACATACTGTACTTACAATACAGAGCAAAATTTTTAACATTGCCAATATTTATGTTAATGTAAATTTCAAGAATTATGAAAACTATTTAAAATATTTTTGGCATAAGACATAACGTCGTAAAATTGATCGTGAAAAATATTTATTGTGTTGTAAATTAATTTGTGATTACAACTTTGAGTTAAGAATGAATAAAAAATATATTGCTGATTGTATGCGAATTGTAAATTTAATTAAAAAAATAAAATAAAACAAAAATATACGTTTTATACAAATTATCCTAAAATTTTTTATTTCTTTCATTTTGTTTTTCATTAAAAATATCATAATTCACAAAACATGAAATTAAACTATTTACGATTATTGTGTTATACATTTTTACCATTGTAAGCTAAAGTGATTTTTTTTTATTTTATATGCATTAAATACTTAAAGTTAACTTAATTCAATTTTACTTTCATATAAAACTTAAATTATAATTACAAGTTGTTTGTAATTTAGTTTCTAACATGACATTTTTTTTTAATACAATTTTATATTTCAATAAATGTTTTCAATGCATTTAGTTTTATTCGGTCGTTTCATAAGTAAAACATGTATGTAACTTTTTATTTCATAACAATTTTGAACTACGTAAGTCAACAGTTTTAAAACTAGATAAAGACATGCAAATATATTAAAAAAACAATTAAAAAATTAAATAAATAAAGTTAAATGTCCAATGAACAACTGTAGTTTAATGTACCTATTTTAGATTCTGAGCAGAGGTCTGTAGAAACTTAATATTATTTTTACAATAATTAAATTTTTTTTTACAGAAAACGTTTTCTAAAACAGCTTTTTGTAGTACACAACAATATTGCTATACAAGATCATTCTAAAAATTGAAGATTTGAAATTGACTACTTATGATACTTTGAAAGATAATTTTTCATATTTATTCCCATTTCCTGTACCTATGTCTATCATTTTTAAAAAATAAAAATAAATAAGCACCAGTATCGTTTTCCTTATAGATAAAATCTTAATGCATTTACCAACGATGTCCACAGTAATGATCCAATAAGTAGATGTGATCAAGAATTTCTATTTGCGTGTAGTTAAATATTTTTAGTAGTATCTCTTATCTTAATTTCTTAAATTGCATATTATAACATTAATTTCTAAAAAAGAAATCATATATTGTATGATTAAATCGTAAACGTTATGTTATTACGATAGTATTATATATTTGAGTAAAAAAAGACTGTATATACAGTATAGGTACTGTACTTTACTTGTGCATTACTTTTAAGTAGATCTCGACTTCATTCGAACGCATTCCAAATGAAGATAAATTCAAAACTAACGATGCAAAACCTACCATCAAAGTTTTGGCTTAGATGCTGGCGATGCAATTAATTGGAAAAATCATTATTAGTGTATTTCTATGACTTATTATGCGTTGTATAGTGTGCATGGAGTATGTGCATTTCATGTTTTATTACTGCGAGAAGAAAGTAATATAAACAAACCATACTAAATCTCGGAATTAAAATATTATGTGTATCATATACATATATATATAGTCATATAAGTATCAAATGCAAAATGTACAAAAAAAATCTAAATACTAAAAATTGCTAGGCATTATAATAGGTACGGGGGCGTCAATAAATAAAATAATATTTATTGTTACAAATCGCAATCGTTCACAAAATCTGCGCAATGGCTGATAAATTTTATAATCATAAACGACAGTATACAGGTTTTTTTTCAATTGATATGTTGGTCATACCTAAAATGTTTAAATATTACTGAATATATTAAATGGGGTAACTAACTAAGCAGTTAATCATAGGGTGACCGTCATAAAAAAATATTTTTTTTTTTTTTAATACTGTACAGTATTTTATTTATTATTTTATTCCACCGTTAATTGGCTTGTCACTATATAGTATATATATATACATATATACGAAACGCAATAAAACAAACTTTAAAACAAAAATATTTTTATAAAACTGTTTATTGTGTTTGTTATAAAATATATACTGTGTATATACTAATATATACTGTGTATGCGTTTTGTCAGACTTCGATACACCAATTATTATTGTTACTTTATTCATTTGTTGCCATTGATAATATTATATAATATGTAGGTATAAATAGATATGTATATTATAGATTTTTATAGATTTCTGATTTGATCAAATCAATTATTATACAACAGACACAGTGAGGTAAGTAGAAAATATAGTTTTATAAAATAAAAATCTCAGATAAAAATTATTTTCAAAAATATTCAAATACATTTTAACATAGCCATAGTATTACCTAGGTATAGACCATACAATGTGGCCATTCTATCGCGTATATATTTTTTAATTCAGTAAATTGTTTACAGTCGTATGAGTTCTGTATCATAAATGTACGTGTTTATTGAATTATTCAATCTCCGGAAAGTCCCTCTCAACAATTTCTCGGAAATTGAATTTCTGAATTTTAACATTACTAAATTCTACATTTATATACCTCGCAGAATAAAGTTTTTCAAATTAAACACGCATAGTACACACTCATATTTTATTACTATATTCGTTTATCAAATCAAAAGATTTCTTTTTTTAAACTTATTTATAGCTATTGAAAACCCCGTCAATAAGACGCCATCGAAATGCGTTAACATTTTCACAACCAAAACATATTATAATGACTAGGAAAATTCGCACGCACACGAATTTTTTTTTCACGAGTCGAAATACAGCAGACATATTTTCAATTAATTTCAAAGATTCGGATAACATTACAACGATAAAGCGTACTACCTATAAACTGTAAATATATGTATGTACGAAACAGTTACGTCTTGCGAGTAACCGTGCAAACCACTTTGAATATTATACACCGACAAAACCTTGACCTAAAGCTTTTATTATACACTCTACGTACATTCTTTTTCTCTCTTTTTCTCCCCCCCCTCTCACTCTCTCTTTCTCTCTTTCTCTTTCCTCTTTTATTTTTTATTACCATCTTTCATAGCAGACCCGATTCATTTTTCACCGGATATCGTGGATTTAATAGTACAGTTTACGAGCGTCGTAGAAACCATGGTTGCCGTTTATACACAGAGCGTTTAGAATAGCTGAGAGTGCAGGGATGTACTCGAGGTTTAAGTACGAAATACCTGAGGGTGAGGTTAGATTCAAATGCATTAACGCTCTAATTTTCTTAGCATTCACTTTTTAAAATACATAATGATTTTTTATATAATTTTTCGTTTTGAATGAAATATACGAATCGATGTGGTATACATTATTTTTGTTTAATACGACCTTTTATAGTATTCGGAAAGTTCACTTGAAAAATATGTAATTCGTTCATGTTGATGTGAAAAAAATTAAAGTCGGTCGCGTTCACTTTTTTTTACAATGGAAAACTTTTAGTTCATGTTCTTAAAATATGAATGTGTTCATTTGATCTTTCATTTTAAATACTATTTTCAAATCTTTAAAGAAAACTTTGAGAAGGTTTGTACGAACGATTTTTTAAAAAAAAGGTGGACAAATGGAGTACCACTCTGTTATATCTACAGTAGATGTCGAGTGGATCACTGCAATAGATGTGTTAATTTTGAATTCAATGATCAACCATTGTATACGAAAAACGATTATAAGCAAAGACGATCTGTCAGCGTAGGATTCTTTGTATTATATTTCTATTACTATTAGTAATAGGTAGTAAGTTAACTAGTAGGTTAAATTAATTTTTGTCGAAAACATTGCATTTGAAAATGTCATCGTGTGTATATAATATAACAGTATACTTAAAAAGTTTCAAGTACCCTTGAATAAATTTTCAACAAATTAAATAAAATTGTTATTCTTTGTTTAAATATCGAATTTAGTCCAAATTTTAACTTATAATATCTATGAAAAAAATTGTGCCTATTTTTTTTAGATTTTTGGTTATAAAATATTCTACTCTCCTATGAAATGGTTTATTTGAGCTAGGTTTATACAATTTCTTACAAACAACACATCTCCTAGTCATTATGATTATTATAATAACTAATAAATAATAACTAATCAGTCAAATACTCAAATTACTATGTCAAAGTCATTAATATAACGAGAACGTTAAACGTTTAATAAAGTTAAGAAACCAGAAATGAAACAAGTAAGTAAGTTGGTATTTTACTTATGTTGGTGTTGTGAATGCACATGTGCAAAAGTATGGAACAACACGATCAGCACTACTTACATTCGTTGTGGGAACTACCACCATGCTCCGTCTATGAGTACAAGGTCTATAATTAACCTATTATACCTCAAAAAAAATAATAATAATATATTTAATAATTTAAAATATCTTGAAAATGTAATCATGTATAGAAAATTCTAATATAAACATTTAGTAAAAATTTTAAGTATTTAAGGTTATTAGTTTTTAATTTTTCAACAAAATATCAAATCGATTGATGAAAAATCGTTAATTTACGGGTGATTATCCAATGTCATAAATATTTTAAACTCAAACGCTCATAAAAAATGGACGTGCCTCTCCGGAAATCTTTTATATATATATATATATATATATATATATATATATATAATATATATATATTATTTTTTATTTTATATATATATATATATAGGAAAACTTATGAGGAATCTTCTATTAAATTTACAAATGCTAGTTATGAAAAGAAAAATGTTTATGAATTTTTAACTAGAAATTAATTTACATCTTTCACAATTTTAATAAAATTTATCAACATTTCAACTTAAGACAATCTTTAAATAATTATTGTGAATTTACGCTATTTTTTTTTTTTGTATTTCCACTAAAAACCACTTACGAAGAACCTTGTAATACATTTTAAGTTTTTTTTTTACTGTGAGAAAAATTATTTATAGACAAAATAAAAAATCAAAAATCTTCTTAATGCTTATAAATAACTCAAAAAGAATCAAAATGTTTTGAAAATTGTATCATGGTTAGAAAATGGTTATAATCTAAAAATTTGGTGAATGTTTAAAGTATCTACGGTTATTTGTTTTTGAGTTAAACCAAAAAAAAACAAAATCGAGTTTGTTGATAAACGGTTTAGTGAAAAATTCTTATTTGTCCTAAATTTATTTTTTTGTTTGTTTGATCTGTCATCAGCATTGAACTGCGTCGTTTACAAATACATTTAAATATTGTACTATAAATGATATCAATTTGTGATATCAACATGTAGATAAAATGTCAATACAATAATATAATAATAAATAGAAATACCTATTAAAAATAATTATTCTAAAAGAAATGTAATTTGAAAGACCTATAAATCTTTCAAACTCCTTCAAAAAAAAAATCATTCACATTCTATTTTGATATAAGTGAGTAACGTTTAAGTGTCGCTCAAAAAATATGAACGTGAATGCGATAACGTGTGTTCACGAACGCATTCCTTCCAAACAGTTTTTGGCTAAAAGTGGGCCTATGTTATAGGTACATTCTATTATACTAACAAAATGCACATGTTCGTTTAAATTAATTAAAATATTTAATTACTGAAATTTGTGAAATGGAAAACTTTATTTACCCTCTATGTTGGTGCCCTGCGTCAATAAAATGTAAATTTTAATACCTATTATAATTTATAATATGTGTTAAGTATACATACTTTTTTCAGTAAACAAAACGTATTTAATTTTTCACAAGTCACTTTATTTAAATATCTTGAACTATTCATTTATAATTTAAATGCAAGTATCCCTCGCCTTAATTAAATCGCGTTTATTAACATTTTATACCTCTTTTTAGTTTTTATATATTATAATGTCAATATTATTATGCCATTATAATTTTATTATAGATGAATATTCAGTACATGAATGTTTTCTATTACACTGAAAATATTATTACAAACTAAAAAGTAACGTCATCATATTCGATAGAATACAATTAAAAAAAAAAAAATAATTAAATAATTACACCGAAAAATAACTATATTTAATATTTTAAGATAACGAACATCATTGTATGATTGTAATCTCAGACTTATAATTATACAATCGTTAGTGTATTTAATACAAAAACGAAATAATTTGTAGGTAATTCATTATAGGAACATTTTTCATCGAAATTGGGAAAATATTATATACAGCTCTACATTAGTTGAAAAAAGAGAAAAACTCGAAGAGATGGATCAAATAATGAATGAGGAGTAAAAGTACTCTTAAGAGTAGAAGTCGAGAAATAAGCATCTACGACTAAAATGTGAGTAACGGAATGTTCCAGTAGTAGAGAAATAACATCTGTATACATTACTTTAAACAAAAAATAAGTATACATTTAAGTCTATTTTTTCTTTTTCTTTCGTATGATATATATGTATATTATATAATATATTCTCTTATGAATCTTTGATACGTTGCATTCCAATTGGATCACTATTCTTCTTCTTCATATTTTGCTCCTTTTTGCTTAATGGCCTGGTTTCGAGATGAAAACTAAAACCCTTTATTTTCTATTTTTCCATCTGCCTAAGTGATAAAAGCTAAACGCGAGAAATTTATTTGGTGATACAATTAATTTTAAAGTTCGAATAGAATGTAAACGACATTTATTGGACGCAACACATACTTCGTTATTATTAATGGTGCGAGTCTTGACAACAGAAAAGTTCAAAACGTTTTATTTATTTTTATTTAAACAATCGTGCATTTTGTAAAACATTCACAAGCACAATATACTTGATATTTAATTGAGTTTTAATTGGACATAAAAAATATTGATTCCAAGAAATTTACCTTTAGAAGTATTAATCATCAAAATTTAAAAATATAAAAATATTTGGGAATTTTTTTACTAGTTTTTTGAAATAATCGTTTCAAATGTTCAATATAGCCACAAAATTGAATACTCATAAAATACTATATTAAACTTCATTCATATTAAGAACGAACCTCGGCGGTCGATTTGTGCTCAAGGACGTAACTTAACTACACAGCAAGTGTACAGATGGATGACTCGGTGAGGGACAAACGGTTGTTGCCTGACAACCGCCCGACAAAAACTAGTCGCCGGCGAGGTTCTTTCTTAACGTGAACGAAGTATAGCATATATTCTCGGAATTTTTCTGTGATTTCGATCAAATGACGAAAAACTGTTGAAAACATCGCATAATGTTTGGAATTTATGGCATAGCCATTTTATCAAAATGTGCTTTAGTTAAATATCCGATAATAGCCAATAGGTAAATATTATTATTTTACATCGTCTTGTTGTGTTTAGTAAAAAAAATTCTAAATTTAAAATATCTTTGCATACATAAATTTTAAATTTATTAATAATTATTAATGAATTGTTGTTTTCCGATATTCGATAACATAATAAAATATTTTGTAAAATGTGTGTCCAAAAGTATAGTTGGTACCAGTTATTTTAAATCAACTTTCATGTAATTCAAATACTTAAAACCAAAATATATTAATCAAAATAATTCAAAATGGATAAATAGCTTGTTTTATGTTTTTGCCAACCATATTATTTGACGATGGTTTTAAAGTAGTTATATGAGCTCATGATGTTTATGAAACTAGAATAACTAAATTACAAGATAATATTGTGTATGGTATTATCATTCGTCAGATCTAGATAAACACTTATAATTACCAACTATTGCATTTTATCGGAATAAAAAATAAATTATCAAAATGGCTCTATTTTTATTTTGTTTATTGATAATTCTTAATTTATCTCCACGATTTTCGAAACAACGATATTATATATTCTGATTATTCGGTGCATAACATACATCATAGGTTTATATATTTTATATATTTTAAAATAATTAAATGGTTATAAAATTAAATGGGTAATAATTAATTTGTTTTGTATTTTTTTTTTTTTTTTTTTACTGTTGTTGAAAAGACAGAAGATCTTGAAACCGTTTTAGACAACAGATTAGATTCCATAGGTAGGTGTACATTATATCAAAGCGAGATAAGGACGGAAACTATGGTTTTAGGTTCGATTATGGTGGTCATTTTTATAGTATGATTTATTTGCGCCAACTGACACATTTTTAGTTCTTAGATCGTTGAACAATATTATTATTTGATGCGCCGGCACGAAAATAAATGGATATTATTATTATTATTATTATTATTCAACAATATACTCATAACTCATGCTATATGTGTAGGTACTGGATTAATGTTGTAAGCCGAATGTGTGCCATTATATTAAAGTAAACAGGATGTCACTGCAAAATGTGTTGTTCGTTATATTATTATTATCATATATATATATATATATATGGTACTCATTCCATACACACGCTTGCAATATCGCGCGGATCTGTATTTTATGTAAAATGTTTTACGTGCGAATCAAGAACAAACAAAATATTTATTACGTACCTAATACCTATGTATAATATTATTTTAACATATTTTAACATATTATTAAGCATATATGTATCGTCGTGTACGTTATATTACAGGACTAGACGACTGCGGTGAATACACATCCAACTAATAATAACCAACTAAAAACTAATAATAAGCCCACTATGTCAGTGTAGCAAACTAATAGCACTATGGTACACCGAAAAGGTTAATCAAAAGTCAAATAACAATAATTTATTATATTCCGAAGACACCGCCGCGTCTAGTGTCTACGTGTCTCGAAATGACAATAATCCAAAGTACAACCACCACCGCGTCATGACGTTACTTTTTCCGACGGAAATCATGAAATATTGTACGCGTAGGTCGTAGGTGGTACATTAACGTCACTTTTATAATAAACGCAAGCATATACCTAAAATTTGAACAAACATTTATAACTGTTTTCTACTTTCTATATGTAGTTGATGTTTGCATCACTGACTTGTCAATGCAGGGTTGGCACAGTACACCCCAGCTCAATAAAAACTACTTTTATCGACTCAACACGATCAATTTTTATTTTTTAAAATCCTTAATAAAGTGTCCGGGCTGGTTTACAAAATAAACCATTGAATACTTTGAAAAATAATTAATAAACACCATAACTGCTACACTGTAGATTAATTACGAAGTTAACACTTGAAATTTAAGGTTAGGTTAGATTTAATTCTGTTTTAAACAAATAAAAATAAATTATATAGTCTAAACTTATAGGTTTTAAAGTGAATTTAAGTAATATAAATAACATGTTTGTAAATATATTATCAATGATGCACAAGATCAATGTAAAAAAAATGGGATTTTCAGGTGTGCGTTTTGTTCAACAACCCAATAAAAACTTCTCCTATCCAAATCTTAAAAAGCCCATCGGATTTTTCAGCTTTAATTGAAAAAGCCTGAGTTTTCCAACTCAAAATTCACTAAACTCACTGGAAGCAAGTAACAAGGTAATATTATAAATTGCAACACTAAAGTATGTATTTAACTATAACTAAAATTCACCAAAAAGCCAGTATAAAAGTTAACACAGATTTACGTAGGAAAGTTTTAATCGAATATTTAAAGTCTTTTTCCACTAAAGCTACAAAACGCTTAAAAGTATATTATTATCTCACTCATTTTGCATGACGAATTATTCTTATATGATACCATATGCGCATAATCTTGATCAAAAATTCGCTGAACGACAAATCGTCGGGATCATATAATTTCCTTATTCTTCGCACTCGGGTACGTCAAACCACACGCTTTTCATCAAGTCCAATGAATATATACATAGTTTTAGATTAAATCAAGAAACATTTTAGCAATACCGTTTTTTGCGTGGACGATCATCCGTCCCGGCACGCACACAGTCTAGAAATGAAAACATAAAGTTTATGCGCTAGTAAACTCTTAATACATACCGTCTAAGACCAAATCAAATTAACGAGGAATCCGTCCCTTTAGGTTCGAGATTCGTCGTCCCCCAGTTAGTAATGTGTCTGAAAAATGTTCAATAGACCGTAGCATTTGTCCGATGTCAGTGCAAAAACAACCTATTTCAAAATGCGCTTCTAGAATACCGTGTCTCAGCATTCAGTATTTATAATATTCATCCGCCGAAAACTTTCGACGCCATCGTTTCTATAAATGATTCATTCGCAAACGCCGAATTATTCTTGTCCGTATACGCGCGCTGCAGTATCAGCTGCCGAATCGCTTTCATTTTTCCAATAAATAATTCAAGCTCGTTGAGCGCGTATCTATTAACACGCGGAACGCAAACAATATAATATATACTGATTACGTCTCTCGATTACATTTTTTTCTCTTTAGGTGGGTAACTGTTAAAGTATATTGCAGCTATAAATACCATGTAACGATTTTTACGTTTCATTCGCAACAAATTGTATTTTTCTTTATCTCGTGTACTAAATAATATTCATTTCAAAGAACACGACGAAAAGAATTATTAAGGGTTCATCAGATAACAATAACAAAAAAGAATATTTTTACAGTTTGCTTATATATAAGTACGCAAACAGACGTTTCGTAATGCGATCCGAAAAAAAAAACGAATTCTCATTGTACACTGTGTGTATATAATATGCATATATATATATATTGTCATTCTTTAGTCATAGGTACCTTATTTTTGTCCATTGTTGTGTAATGGACCAGACATGTCAAAACACACTACCCATTTGTCATCTGAGAATTCGATATGATATCAATCAACTGCACGGAATTAATTCCAAATCAATTTCTATTGATTAAAAGTAGAGTTCAAGCATTTTGCCCAATGTTTCCAAACTTTGTAAGTTATCAATAAGTTCGCGTTGATTAATTTAGAGTTGGCATTTAACCATGGTACAATATATATACTTGGCAGAATCGCTGTTTTGTTATGCATCTGCAAGCATATTCGTTTTCGATATCTCGCCTATAAAATATCGTCTCTATTTTCACCTAATTATTTCGAAAGTCACGAGACAAAACCACATATTGTTATAATACATAATAAATAACGTACAACGTATCACGAATAACGGTTGTTATTCGAAACATTCTTAAAAACTGTTAAAATCGATGTTTTGACTTATTGCAAATTTCGCAGGACCTATATAGTCAATCAAACGACATTTAAACTCGATGTACACTGGACACCCGGTATAGATTAGGTATATTATACAGGTATCAGTAGGGCTAAGATTTTAAAGCCCTAAAAATCTCAAAAATGCCCTTAAAAAATTCAACAAATGCACTACAAACATTTTTTCTCTGAATAGCTTAAAAAATTAGAAAAAAAATAAAACTTTTTATTACAATGGTGATAGTGATTGATACAAAAACACAATGAATTCTGTGGAGGCTACGATGACGGACGTACTAATCGATTATTAATATTAATCGATCATCCGTCTATAGAGTAGTAAAAATAAATATATAAATACATGTTTAACAACGACGATAATCTGAGCGGAAAGGCCTAATTATAATGGAGTCATTATCGACGATAACTTATCATGTTATACATCCATTATTATTCGTACCGTCGGCGGTCGGTCGAAACTCAGTCTTGTTAAGCGCAACAATTTACTTTCACTGTTGTACAATCTAATAATTGTGAAAAATGCTCTAAAAACTAAGAAAATGTCATAAAATCATAAAAAATAAAATTACATTAAAATAATCAATATCGTCCAAAACGAATTTCCTACGTTTTGGAATACCAGAAAAAAAGATGACATTATTGCATAAAAATCCCAGCCTTAGGTATCACAGTTTATTATATAATATAAGGTGCAGTATAATATATAATATAGTATTATACTGTACACACTGCATACGTACGTAAAAGTCTTAGTAAAATGGGTAAAAGGAAACTATTGATTTACCCGAACGTTTTCCCTGTAATTTCAAGGGTAGCGATGTGGTTTGTAAAAATTATTCAAAACATTCTCTCTACCTCGTGCCCGCGGTCCTTTCCGCACCACCACCAATTTTACTACGATGCCACGAATTATTACTACTACTACTACTACTACTACTACTACTACTACTACTACTCCTACTACTACTACTACTACTACTACTACAGTAATTTGTAAAATGTTTTACACACCACATAACTTACACCAGTAATTTCATCGGGGAACGACCCGCCCACAAATTGTACGGCCACCCTCTCGCGAAACATCGCAGCGTGGGTGTGTAGGCTCATTTTGCACACGAGCGCCTCTTCACCTCACCGTGATTAATCGTTCACTAAAAGCCTGCGTAATTCCACGGCTGGCAAAGATAAACGATTCTGAGCGAAGAGGTGGACGCGGCGACGGCGGGCGGAGGCGCGTAACGGAGAGAGAGCATTATTATTATTATACGTTCGGCGGCGGGCGGAAGCGCGTGTGTGCGAGAGGAAATCGATTCGACGGTTATGCGTGAGTGGTGTGTATAACGAGTGTGTCCGTGTGTCCCCATCTCCGCGGACGGACAAGTCTGTACGCCAAATTATTGCCAAGTGTGCGATGTGTGCGATGTGTGTGTGTGTGTGGGTCACGGATGAAGAATGTTTATGTGGGAGAACGGGTGACGACTAAACACGACGATTATTATACGTATATAGTACGGAGTGATCCATTCGACTATGACTACAATATAGCTTTCCAAGAATTATGTATTTTTAAAAACAGTACGTATGTTCATAGTTCAAAGTATTTATTCAACACTACATTTTTTTTTTTTTTACGATGGCTTTTATTTGTATGGTTAACACTTTGCTAAAAATAATCACTCGCGCGTTGTGACGTATCGAACACCGAAAAATCGATTTTAATATTTTTTTGGCCAAAAAGCATTTAAAGACGAGATTAGGAACGAAGTAACGGATCTCGACTTACTCGCGGGGTGACCCCTTGCACACTCCAAACTATGATATTATATTGTAGAAAGTATTTTTTTTTTTTTTTTGAAAACGATTTCAGCCGCCTAAACGATGGATCACCCTGTACATATAAATTCGTGTACGCGTAATATCATTGCCGTCGTTAATGCAATGAGGAAGCTGGTAGTTAGCGGCAACTATTATTAAACGCGCGTGTGCGCGTGTCTGCGCGTGTGTACGTGACGAGGGTCGAAACCCATGTGAAAGCCGGCCCAGTCGTGGTGGGTACGAGCGCCGGCCGACCAGCTATATTATATTATTATATTATTACCGTTCATTATACACGTCGTGTCAAGTGTTCGTCGTATCAGTGTATCGTAATGATACACCCATGCTGTATGCTCGCGTGGATCCAGTCACAGGACGACGAGCAGGTTCCGACGAATATCGTGTGCCTACTACAATATTATTATTTACATTATTTTATCTTCTATATGACGAACATACCACGCTGCATATGGACACAATCGGCTGATGTGTGCTTGAGAGTTGAGGGTCAGGTTAGGTTAGACCCTTGTCTTAGCCACCCCCCCCCCCCAAATGTTTATTGAATAATAAGTCACAAAAATTGTTTTCTTCGATAAGGCATACAATTGGTTAATAATAAATAGTTTTGCTACACAATACTGTTCCTCAGATATGGCAAACACTTAGATTTATTATTCTATTTGAAAAATGTCCTGTGGTGATGCCAAGTTCATTTTTTCGAATCGACCTTTTTTTATCGTGAATTATTAAGCTAATCGTGTGCTTATAAATCTAAAGAATTTAAAATATACGGTCATATAAAGTATACATACAAATTTTAATAATCAGAATTTGAATAAATACATTAAATATTAAAGGAATAACGTGGGTGCGCATGCTTGATGAAACATACTGGATAAATATTGATATAAAATTATATTTATCAGTTATCACGAACCATTCCCAACTTAGTAGAGGGGTATCGGGTTTATAGGAGATTTGTCCACGCAAATTAATAATAATAGAAAACATATGGCTACGATAGCCCAGCCAAAAGTTTGGTCCTAGTTACGCCTATATATGAACCACGTTTACGAAACACGCCACTCATCCAAATGGACTGCAGACTATATGTATATTATATCATAATAATAATACGCGGGTTATCTCATAAATGTCGAAAGCTCACGATACCTGCACGCGCGACTGTCCGACGAACGAATGAGACTTGCCGTAGTCGTAGTCGGTCGCTTTGAGCTTTTCGGCTTGAAAACTAAAATATAATATCATACCGATTCAATACCGTCGTAAATATAAATGGAAAATAATGGCTTTTTGTTTTGATTATTATTTGAGAAACTCTTTGCGGAAACCAATATTTCATGCAACTGTCCGCCGATTTACAAAGGTCTATATATATATATTATATATACGACGGACAATATTGTACAAGTATCTATAAATACGTCCTCAGTGGTCTGAACAAGTGTGTACGAATGGCAATGCACGCTATTATTGACGTAAAGAGCTGCCGTATACTATATATTATTCCTCTATAGTCTATCTGTACGATCGCGTCATGCAAAACCATAGTAAATTAAACTGCAAATTAATCGAATAAATCCCGATCGGAATGTATATGTACATTGGGACTAACGACGTGTCATGCCTACTTAATCCAATCGGACGGGCGCTATTAGACTTCCGAGTGTAATTAAATTGTTTGTAAAAAAGACGCATAATAAAATCAGCCGTGATTTGATTAATGTACCGTACCGCGCACCGAACGGTGATGATATTATATCATTATCGTTAAACTTTCAACCAACGACGTATACATACAAAGCGTATAATACCTACACAGGTACCTACCATGAGGGTTATATGTATTTTAATATACCTAATGTAAACCGTATACTGTGCACACGCTCCCTCAAGTATTCGACGATTAACTTATTGAATATTCATATTATTATATATACACACACACACAGACGTGCGCGCATTATACCTGCACTTGATAGTTCAAGTCCGATAAGTACACACGAGCCGATTTTAGTCGACATGCCAGTGCCAGCGTTTCTCTTGACAGGGCAATTAAGCGATGTATATATAATAATAATAATAATAAACGAGTGTACATAATAATAATAATAATATATAGCGTTAGAAATTTCGAAGCGCGACTTAAAATGCATTTTTTCACTGCTCCTCGCCACCTAACCCGCTCGTCAACCGCCTAGGTATACAAGTGCAGCGCGCCCTTTTCATTTTACCGTATTGTATACAATAATATTATTATTATATATCACACGCGGCGCGTTCCGGAAGGAAGACACGTTCGCGCGCCCTTGTCTTCGCGTTTCGACTTGTGCAGGGCACGTTTACATATATATATATATATATATATATATACGAAAAGCGGCAGTATACCTGTGCACACACACACACCAGGTATACGGTATACCGGCGTTTTGATTAGGTAGCGGGTACCCGGTGCCATCGCCTAGCCGTACACACGCCCGAACGATACGGTTTAAGTGTAAAACGCACGCAAATGCACAAGTAGAGGTACCTACCTATACACACAATACGGATATCGTAAACACGTATACGCTGCTGCTCGAGCTATGTATATACTACGCCCGTGATTGTATACGTGTATTATACAGGTACACGGCAGTGCGCACACAAAACGGGGTCACGGGTCAAAAAACACAAAACTCTTAAAAAAAAGAACGGTGGCAAACGGGGGAGAAAACGCGCGGGGTACTTTTGTGCATTGTATTATAAATATTATTATTGTATATTATACAATACGGTGGTGGGGGTGGAAGGGGGGGGTATACCTGCAGCAGTGTACGAAATTCAAGGTGAACATTTAAGAGCCGCAGCCCTCCTTTCGCCGGTCGTGTGATGGTGACGATGGGGAGGCGGTGGTTGTGTGTGTGTGTATTTTCGGCGCGTTAGCCCGTTAGGCAACGCTTTGCCTAAATATTATTATCCGCAATGCGGGCGCAACGGCGGCAGCGTGCCGTGTTCCACGACGCTGAGGATCGCCGGCTGCACATATTATTATATATTATATAGCAAGAGGCTACGAAAATGGATTATTGATGGATTATATTATTATTATTATTATTATGTGCTGAAAAAGTAAACCGTTCGCGAGTGGAGTGTGTCCAAACAAAAAAAAAAAAAAAAATTATATGCACGCGCGTATCCACACATCAGCATATTATATTATTATTATGGCGAGAACCGATCAATCATCGACAAAACTAATGGAAGAAACTGTCGAGGTTTGTTTCATTTTTCAGTCCAAATGATAAATTCTACAAAATTATTGAAATAATTCACATATACAGCCAGCGTACCTTCGTATAATAATATATCTAACGCTATTGCGGAGATATTATTAATAAACAAATATATATATATATATATATACAGCTGCACTATTACAATGATGGAGTAGACCAGCGCAAACTTTTAGGTTATTTTTATTTTATGGAATTCGCACAGAGATCGATATCGTGCCATTGTCGACGATAATCGATATGGTAACATTATAAACCGCGTGGACACAAAACTCGAGCATATAATACATACCACGGGTGTATGACGGGAGAGTATATGGAATTTAAGAAGACGCATGCGTTTGGCGTGTCCGTCTAACAAGCGTTCGGCGTGGAAAATGTTCGTACACATTGTGTGCAGTTGGTTTCGATATTAGAGTGAATTGTGATCTATTAGTTGTTTTAATTTGGAATTTATAAATAAGACATAATTGTTATTGTTGTTGTTGTAATTTATTATTTTATTAAAAAAAAACCGAAAATTGGAAAAATTGACTTGATGTTGCTATGGTGTTGACACGCATATGTTTTGTGGCAATATTATTCATTCTAAACATGCCAAAAATATACATTATGATTTATGTAAAATTAAAAGCGAGAAGAAGCAGTTTATTTTATTTTGGGCATTATTTAACACAATATTAACATTACGAACATTAAATGTAATACTACGGCGATGTAACACGAATTGACTAATTATTTGTTATTTGACCGCGTACGGGTAACCGCTCCACAGTCAATAATTAAGATAAAATCGAGTTGAAAAACAAAGATTGACAAAGTGTATGGAAAAACCCGATAAACCTATTAACCGAAAACAACTAAAATAATTTATCTTTAGATAATTTTTTGAATAGTATATTGAACAAATATACATTAAAAACTAACAAAATGACCCAATAATGCTAAAAATGCTCTAAAAATGAAAAAAACGTCGAAATATGCAAAAAAAAAAAAATACTAAAAAAAAAAATTGTAGCTTTGTAACTTTTTTTTTTCACGTTACATGAAACGGATTATGTACTCAAAAAGCATTGTCTAAGATCAACCAAAAAAATATACACTTTGCATTGATATCTGCGCCCTGGTTATTACCAAAACTCAGTGGGGCCCAACTAACAAAATTTTTAGGTAAGAACAATATCAACTGTGCTTGAACGTCGGATTTTTTTTTCGATATTTTAATTTTTAAGCCAGATATGAATATTTTCAATATATGACGTTTCACATACTTACCCATATCTCGCTTGAAAATTAAAATATCGGGAAAAAAAACAAACACTTAAGCACGGATTATATATTCTATCATCTTACTTTTAAGTACTTTCACTTTATTCGCTCCAATATCAAAACCAACAGCAAACAATTGAATCTATTGAACGAGCATTTGCTATGTCATACGAAGACAACAAACACAATATGACAAACTTGAGAACTCGCTCTGCTGTATAGTTGAATTCGAGTATACCTCATATCCATTGAACGAATTAGTATATAACTAATGTATGTTTTAAATATTAATTCAAAAATAAATCTTAATTGTGTGTACGAAAAACGATTTTCGGCGGAGAGCCTTACTTATTTCCTAGAATATTTTACGGTACAATATTTCTATTTTTATATCTAAGTGAATTTTATACATCAAACGCTCAAAAAAAAATATTATACCAATGTATTTTCAATGTTTTTAAATTGCTACAAAAAAATCTTATGGTGAACTTTGTATTAAATTTTCTAGTTTTTTGTCCAAAAAACAAAAATTGTATCAAAAAAAAATATTGTATGGAAAAAACAAAGTCGAAAATATCTAATATCTATATAAATAGCTTAAAAAGAACCAAAATGTTTTGAATATAATATTATATATTGAAAACGGTAATATAAATATTTGGTAAAAATTTCAAGTCTTTTTTTTTAATTACAACACAAAAACAAAATTGATTTTGTCAGAATTGTCGTTACGTAAATATTTCCGTATTCCATCTTTTTTTCTTAGTTTTTATCAATTGTATAGAAAATGACGGAATTTTTACTTTTTGTCCTTTAACGTACAAACCAGATCCAATTTACCATCCAAAATTTACCCTCAATATATACGTTTATTGCTTTGCTCAGGATTTGCAATTGATAAACAATAGTCAATAATAATGCATTACAGATTCGACAATTAGTTGATACTTAAATCATTTATTTAGAATTATGTGTAACTTTAATTTCTGAAAACGTTTTAATTTTGGAATTAAACGTCCATTAAAACATCCAATCTTTTTAGTTGGCTTAAAATTTAAATGAAAACAATCAAACGCCTTAATAGTATGATATTATTATGATTATAAAAAAAAAACAACTGTAAAACTTCATTTATTTTAATATTTTTTTATTATTAAAATTAACATTTTTAGAATTTAGGTTTAATTATTTATATTAAAACAGTAAACATTTTTTTTATATTATTCCAACAAATTTAGTTATATTTCAAGGTATTCATGACATTCAATTATTAATATTGTCTGTTCTTTTTATGTAATGAAATAATAAAACAAAAATTTAGAATATTTATAAAACTATTTAAAAAAAATGTTCATATACCTAGTCATACGTTAACGTTATTATTATTTATTATTAGCTATGTATATACTTTTCTCTAAATGTACAATTTTTAAATATTTACACTCACACACTCGCTCTTGAAATATAATATTTATAACATCTATAATATTTTATATATTAATACAGAAAAAAATTTAATTGAATTAAAAACAATATTTGAGATTCCATGTTTTTAATTAAAAAATGTAATTATTAATTCATTTTATGCCAAGAATTTCGTACATGCCAATCATATTATACGTAGGTAACAATTATTATTTATTAATTTTAAAATTGTACAAAGGCGATTTGTGAACTTTCATTATAACAGTCGAAATACCTAGATTTGTGTTGTTTATTATTTATTAAAATCAATACCGACTACCGACAAAATAATATTTATATTTATTGCACGAACAAAACTCGGAGGGTTTTACATTTTGAATTTGGTCGATGAAAATGCATTCGTTGAAAAATTGTTGAGCGCCATGTACGATTGTTTGAATGGTTTTTTTTTTCAATCGAAATTAATTTACTTCTACAAAACGCAATACTGCAGGCAATTGATACACCAATCATTTTTATTTTAATCATCATTGACATCCCATACTAGACTCCTGTCGACAGTATAGCTTTTAAATAGTTCGAACGCTGCAATCAATTAAACTCCGTCATTCGATTTAGGTTGGACGCGAAAGACATTGTAATTTGTAACAACAAAATATAATGAAAGGTTTCCCATATAATAAATGATGGCCTATAATACGCGTACCTATAATGATGACTTGTCTATGATATAATAAATAGGTATAATATATACCGAAAAACTCAATGGGACGCATTAATCTAAGGAGTAATTTCGTACGGAATTAATCTAATGACAGTATATATATATATATATATATATATATATATAATTTATATATAGGGTAACAACCCAATTCAATTTACGAGAATTTATCGACTTTATCAAGAGCCCGAAAGTTGGAGAATGTTATTATTTTGATTTTGTGGAATGCGCCATATTAAAATTATACAATCGCTTTCGGAAACACGAACAATGTTAACGCGTACATGATAATTTGAAAACTATGTCGCAAACTATCTGCAGCGTACAGTATTACATTATTATTATTATTATTATTATTGTTGTTGTTGTTTTTAATTAATATAATATTGTATCTAAACTTAATTTCATAATATTTTACTGTATAGTCGGATAAATCCCGCCGAGACGATCGGCGTTGGTGTTGCGTGCACGTCGTCGTCGTCGTCGGCGCATCGGCGGGCTCAAAGTGATTTTTAATCGACCGAAACGATTCGCGCGAACACGAGTTTTACAATTTCCGTTGGGAATGGCATATGAAAACGTCGTCGCGTATCACAATCAGTGACGGCATATCGATAGATTGCCCTCGCCGTTTAAACCTGTCTATTAATTAAAGGCAACGCGTGTAGTAGCCCGCCGTTTGTCCATATAATATAATATTACGCAGCGTTATAACGTCATATTGTATGCGCCTAAACATGCAACGTTTGTATAATGTATGGTCGACCACGGGCTCCGACGCGAAATCTCGTTTGTACACAACATTTTCATTTTGCGGGCAAATATATGAGGTCCGAGAGAGCAAAGAAAAATCTCATCAAAATGACTTGGTACTCGTATCCGGGGGGAAAATCAATATCTTCTCTCTCTCTCTCTCTCTCTCTCTCTCTCGTCAGTCGCCGCCGCCACCGCCGACCCCCCCCCCCCCCGTCATGCCCACCTCACCGATTCTTGAGACCACTCCGACAGCGCGCCTCCTGCCAAACCCTCTCCGCGATCCATCGCCCATCAACCCCCTCCCAACGCACCCCCGATGCCAAAACCCCGCGCTTCATTCTCAGACCGCTCGTGTCGAACTATCCCCGCGGTTTGCCGTCACGTTGTTTTCTTTTTATAATAACAACAACAAAAACAACGTTGCTCAGCGAGATTGTGCTTCGGAAGTGACCGCGGCGATAGCGTTTTAATTGCGGACGGAAATTATTATTATTATACCGACGAAATTATCAAGTCCGCAGAAGCGTGAATGCGAGAACAGTTACAGCAGGTCAACGTTGTGACACCATTGTTTTCCTCCGGCTGGGAAATTATATGAAAACGTTCGGTTTAATCGGTTCGAATCGTGCAAACGCGCGTACACGGCGGGGACTGATGATGGCAGGACCGTGTTTTCCCGGGGTGGAAAAATTCCGAATCAATCGCGACGGCATGTTTCCCACACACATATATATATATTATTATATATACCACCCACGTATATAATCACCCCGTATCGCCGTGTTCGCATTAAAACGTTCATTTTTAGAGTCCCGTCCTACTACTATATACACACATATATATATAATATATTTACACACAATCACCACCTCAGCCGCTACCACCTCTTCCGCGGTGTCGTTCTCGACGACACTCTAATTATCTCGAGTTTTTCAGCCGTCACATCGAACCGTCGACGTCTTTGCGATCTGCAAAAAGATATTTTTTTAATGGGCTACGCGATTTTTTGTTCAAAAGAAAACGTACCAAACATAAAAAAATATATATATATATAAAATATTAATAAAAATCGGTACCATTGTACAAAGATGCTTTTGCTTTATAATGACGATGACATCAAAAACCTACAACCATCGTCACCACCACCGTTAATATTATATCATAAACGTAAGAATGATAAAAGATTCAGGAAATTTTTGACGCGATACGTCCGATAAGGACGATATGAGATCTATCAATGTTGTTCACACAGTCACGCACGAAAAGTTCTTTGAGCTCGGAAAATCTTTAAAAATCAATTATCGTACTTATATATTTTTGTATAGAATAAACGGCGGCGGCGATGTGAGAACATCGCGTGGCGCCGACAGACAACGATAACGCGCGAGCGTCATCCTATATAACACAAAAACGATGGAATATTTTTCATATATTATGTTTTAATATATATAGCGTACACTCAAAACGGCGTATCAGCAATATTTGGGTACGTGTCGAGTAATGTAAAAATGAAATGCGCCGCGGGAAATTTTATTTTACTTTCGTCGCGTACCCATATAATATTTAATATAGCTGCCATTTGTATATTATATTAGCACCGGCACTAAAAGACTAAGCGATAGGGTGTGTGTGTGTGTGTGTGGGGGAGGGAGGGAGGAGAGGAGGGAATCGAAATTTGATTCTAGTGTATGGGTAGATGTATCGCATGGTATCTGTAAACGGACAGATGACGCAATTAAATATGTTATTACCGCCAAGCATAGCTCACACTATAGGTACCCAGATACGACTATATCTTTAATAATATGTCCTGGGATATATAGAAACAAGAGCATTAAAATATCGTTACTATCGCGGTATTGTTGCGTACATCGCATATATAGATATTCATTACAATGCCGTATATTATATTATTATTATAAATTACGTAGCATCGCGCCTTTTATGGTATTATTTCGAACAGTAATAATTAGTTCGTTATTTCGCGAGAAATACATAGTACGTATATTGGTCACAACACACACATACACACACAGAGCTACATTATATGAACAACACACGCGCTGCATATACGGTAATTTATTTTAAATCGTATAACCACGTTCCTCCACTTGCTCGTTTCAAGCCGTCATACATTGTTTTGTCTGCGCCTCTCGTCTCTTGTATATATATATATATATATATATATATATATATATATATATGTGTGTGTGTGTGTAGGTCTAATGCGGTAGATAAGTAGTTGTACATATATATGATGCGTATAAAGAGCGGAGGCCGATCTGCCTAGTTACTCGCACCAAGCTCTCTTGACATCGACTCGAGTGCTGCGCCCGAAAAGAAAACCGATTTAATTGCTTTTGTTCCGTACGCCGCGGCATTTCACCCGGCGCGCTTCCGAAACATCTCTTCGTAACTCGCTCTGTGCCGTATATTGTGTATTTGTACATATCGTGTGTATGGGATGATTGCGGCGAGAATAATATTATCCTGCCCCCCCCCCTCGAGCGTCACTGATTAACGAACCAAACCGAAAAAAAGTATAATATACAGGTGACACCACGCAGTACTGTTATATTATTATTAAGCCGGCCTGACGGGTTAACCTGATATGCTGACAACCACTAGTCGAGTGCGTGCCATCAACCGATAAAAAAACACACACACAAACACACTCCGAGTGTGGAACAATGAACTTTTGTCATTAAAATTTACCGGTGCAGCCGGTTTACTCGAAATTAAAATATTTTCGGTTGCATGGAAGTGTGTAGTAGGTATGACACTTTTTTTTGTTTTTACTTTTACCGTGTATAAGTATAAAACTCCCTTATTTTCACCACGCGCGCGCGCGCGCACACACACACACACACACGCCGTTGGATACATTGACCACTGCCGCGAATATCAGTCGGACGGTGAACTCTGCTATAAAACGACCTGACCTGAAATGTACCTAAATATTTTATATCCAGCGCTGCAATAGAAGGGAAAATTACGGAAATTAATACAATTCTTGGTGTTTTTTTTTTTTATGCCCGAGAAAATGACTGTTGAAATCTTACACGAAAAAAGGAAAAAAAGTACAGTGAAAGTTTGAAAAGAATATTATCTTGAAAAAAAAATTATTTGATTTAAAACCACGGTTGAACAATATTCCAAAAAATAAAAATTGTCGATAAACAGTACGTTTATCAAAGCTTTAATCAAATCAAAATGGAGGTTACTCTTCGTTTCCAAACGTTTTGATCGCATAGATCAACTTTTTATTTCCATAACCATGTCCTAATGCTAGCAGGGTAATATATTTTTCTCATTTTTAAAAAGTGTATAAAACTCTAGTGTAAATCTATGAACATCGTTTTTAAACGATAAGATAATATCATCGTTAACTTTCGTATCTCACTACTTATTATAAAACATGGAATGGAATAGCGTTAAGTAGATACTGTACTACTGATTTTAAAGCTCTGAAATCAAGGAAAAATTGTAAATATTTAATTTTTAGCTATATTATGTTCCTAAATATGTTTTTTTTAACTATATTATGTTCAAAATAATATATAAACAATGATTATTATTATCTATTTTTTTAAAAACAATAATAGAGCAGCACTAAATAAAGCTTTCGGCGGGCGAAAGATTTATAAATCACTAAATATACCTATTTATATTATATACGTGTAGTCACATAGGAGTATAGGTACTTATTCTTATTCGTGTTGAATACGCACATAATAATACAATAGTATAGTTGTTTTTAAGATGTGTTTTTAACAGTGTTATTTTTTCATTTTCATATTCATTATATAAGCCGGAGCCCAAAACAACTGCATAACTATACATAGTATATACTGTATAGGTATACAAATATATTATGCATATCGGTTACGGTGGTCCACTATATAGGTTAAAGGCTCTTCATACAATATATTTAATATCATTATTATCATTTTTCAAGCATATTATAATATTGTGTTTAGACAGGAAGGTAGTACCTATAATGAACAAAGCCAATTATTGATTCGGCTAATGGAAGCAGATTATCGACTTTCAAGACGAGTTTATTATCTATTCCACGACACAAATATAAAATACGTTTGTAATGTTACACATTCATACATACGTACGAGTCGTTGTGACACACCATATTTATGGTTTATATTCAGAATGATTCTCCAAACATGTTTATCCCCTTTTCTTCAATAACGCAGTAACTCAAAATCTAATTTTTGTATTATACACCTAACGACCGTATTTTCAAATTGTTGATATTTGTTTGTACTACGCAAGAAGATCATGTGAAGATATAAACATCTGTTTTTCAAATGAGAACCTCCTTTTTAAATATAAATTATTTAGTGAAAATTTTAACGTATCAAAATCAAAACTTGAAACGAGTAGTTTTTGAGTTATTTAACTTTGTGTACTTAGGATAATAGGTCCATGGTAATGGCGGTTCGGAAAATATGTGGGATATGGTGATTTGAAAATTGTAGTAATTAATATTAATCAATATCAATTAAAAATTCCAAGAATCAGAATTTGAATTGGCTATTAAAGAGAAAAACGAGAGAGGGATACGCATTCTTGGTAAATCATCCTGTGATGTTAATATAATAATAATAATAATAATGCACTTCAATGTGTGTATTATAAATGCACACTGGCACTAATAATAATAATATGTACTTACGCCGTAGTTAGTCACATTACAAGCTATGTATGACATACAATCTCATTATCTAAATTATTATACAGCAAACTCGTACACAATAATAATAATAATAATATGGATTATTGAATTGTGTGTGCAGTATATTATATTATTATTATTATTCGGTGTATCGTGTCGTAATATTATTTGCAAACGAGCATTTCGAACGTTTGTGCATTATATAATACCGTATAATGTATTATTATAATTTATAATAATATAATTTGTTATTATATATTCTGATGTCTGTCCCACCAGCGCTTTTTGAGTATACGGTATAATATAATATTCGATAATGGATGTGAGTAGGCAGGTACCACCCCCGTGTGACGTTTATTATACATTGACTGACGACTAATAGCATTCGCCTCAGATATACGTCGTTTACACGTAGTTTTACTTACAAATTACTCGATTCGATAACATTTCAAACTGCCTGTCGTACAACGCGACGACGACGAATTTTCGCCTCTGCGTATAATATAATAGGTAGGCGCTTACCTATAGGTGTAATTGATGTGCAGGATGAGTATAATATAAAGACAAACTGAAGTTTTCTAAGTCGCGCAGATAAAATCTTTGCTTTGACGGTATACTGTGTACCTTCCGGGCATGTGACGTGATAAATAATAACATATTTTATTAATATATTCTATAGACTCCGATCAGTGTCCGTTCTAATAGCGCTGTCGGGAGCAAGCGAAATTTTTCTCAAAACAATATTAACGAAATGTTTTTTTCCGCTGTTTGCCGAATATGAAGCGCGCAGAAATCGTGTTGTAAATTTAATTTTCACGTTAATTGTTCGTAAGTCTATTACCTGACCTGCCTATACATGATTTGCACAGAGGTTACATAATTTATAAAATCGTTGTTGTATCGGAAACGAAATCGCTATTAAACATTTACAATGGTTTATAACTTTTAAATGTTATTTATTAAACTGTTACCAATTCTTTGAATTGTGAAATGATAATATTTTATAACTAACGGTGAGTTGGTTCGTACGGAACGATTATGGTGGCAACATATTGACATTATTTTTAAATATTATGAGAAATTGAATTAAGTGAGCTGTACATAACGTTAAGACGATAACATGACAATTACGCTGCATATTACTATTATATCATATATATATATATATTGCATTTGTACGTAAAATTCTGCTTGACAATTAAAAAATGTTGAATTGTATGATTTATAATAATTTGTTTAAATTGTTATAGTTGCTGTTATAAAACAATTCGATTTAAAAAACTAAGGGCATAAGGTCTGTGATGATTTCAATTCGAAATCTATTACTTTTATCTGAAAAACTCCAGAGGCTGATTAGTTATCAGTATTGCTCTGACTTAAAGTGCCTTTCTTTCACAGTAACACTGATGTTTAATAAACGCCACGTTTGTGGATTCGACGATTAAAGATACATTTTGCGGAAATACCGAGCGACCAGACAGCCTATTTATTATTATATCACATTTCAAATAGGTTTTTATTTCATTTTCATTTTTTTTTCATTTTAATATTGAACTTTAAGATGTAATAATATTAACTTATCTAAATTTTAATATCAAAAAATTATAACATAACATTCAATCGAAAATGTTTCAATCAAATAGTATTGATTTGATATTACACGATCTATATATAGTAATACTGTTATACGATAGACTCTCTAAACTGGTAAGTATAACTGAATTGCAATCGCTAATAGAAGAGCCTTTGCTCTCCCGGGCATTTTTAATAAAAACAATTAACATTTGAAATTATAATACAATTATTTATGTTATGCTTAATAAGACAGCCGTGCATAAAATAATGTCATTCCGCTTATTATATAATTGTATTTATTTACTAAACATGCAAATGTTTAAAGTTTATATACTTATACAGTCACCTATTGTTATATTATATATAGTTTTTATTGTATAGAGTAAAAATCTTGAAACTAGTTCAAAGTAGCGGCTATGCATCATCTACCAATCGATCAATTTTAAATAAAATTAGATGTGAAATAATAAATATGATATTATATAAATAGTAATTTTAAACTATAGAATTATTTTTTTTATTTATAGAAATCGATAATACAGGTTTTATTTATTAATACTTATTGTATGTACATATATGAAGTCATTAATATTCTAAATTAAAAAAAAAAACAAGAACCAACTTCAAATTACAATGGTACTCAATCCACGGAAATTCGTAAAAATGCATTTATTTGTTTATTAAAATAATTTTTTATTTCTAAAAACGGATATACATACTATAGTGCCTACTACTATTAGATCAATCTAAAACAACTAATAAATTCCCATTTTTGACTGTTTAGTCATTTCAAACAATTAAAAACTCGTCACTTGTCTTCTTGTCTAAATAACAATTTTATTTGCTCCTAAATATAAATGCAATTACTACTATAATATTATATCTCATATCTCTTGAATCTTAATGTATAATAAATGAGTATTTCATTTAGTCAGTTAATTAAATCGCACTGGTAGAGTGTTTTAACTAAACAAATTCGTCTCTAATTGTATAATATTATATATTTTTAATTTACGAATCACGTTTTTTGAACACATAAGAAAACCATTTTCTTATATAAAGTATACTTAAAGTTCAAAGATTAGAATTATTATAGAGTAAAACTTCAACAAAGCACTTTGATATCGTTTTAAACGATTACACTTCAACTACTTATAGATAGGTAAAAACTGATTATTCAAGAGATCGTAACATTAATAGTTTTGTTGTAAGTTAACCATTATCCTGTCTATTCATGCTATTTATGCTCAAACTTTAAAAACTGATATTGTTATATTTTATCAAACGTGACTATAATAGTTCACCTATAATTCATTTGACTTCGTACCACTATATAATTACGCTGTCTCTACAACTGTCTAAACACACACACACACACACACACACACACACATATATATATATACTAATACTTTAAGCTCTCTTACCAGATTTTCAAATTCCCAGTGAATTCGATCATCAAACTAGAAATCAGTGATAAATGTTCGACCAACCACTGGCCTAATTTTAATCATTAAAAAAAAAAATCCGCGACATACATTTGGTCAACGAATCTGAAAAGTGTAACAACGTCGAACGAATAAAACGAGTAAGATGAAAAAAAAAATTACAAAATATCTCGTCACTGTTTCCACAGTAGAATGTTGCGCTGAACTTGTGGTTTGTGGTGCGATACGAGCGACGGCTAACGACTGACACTCGGACTAAGGCGACGTTGCTGTGTGTTTTTCCCCCTTGGTTGTACGCAGGACCGCATTGCGTCGTCCTGTACCTGCACAAGCACAACTCTTCCCATTTTGATTGATTCGGGGCCGGGAGGCGGGTGTCACCCGCATGAAAAGAATTTTCGGCTTTTTTCTCCCCTTTCGGTGATCTCTCCAATACGCCAACGTTTCATACACGGAACGTTTCAATTACGTCCAGGTACCGACAAAATACACTCTTGGATTTCGGCGACGATCGTTGTACGTATTGCGGTAATAATTTTAATTTTTTTTTATCATTTCCACGTTCCACTCATGAGTCATAATAATAATCGGATATATAACCACAAATATTATTCAGAATTTATTCAAAATTAATAATTGTAATATGAACAATTATAAAGCTTTCGATTACGTCAACAAATCAATTAATAATTAATTTTACCCTTTTCGCAAAAGTTTTGTTTAGTAATTAATACTTTATTAACTATTAATATTTATTTAAAACTTTTGATTACATTATTAAATAATAATTTTAAATTAATAATCAATAGCATAGGTACCTAAGAAAAAAGTACGTCTTCCAAAAAGTACGTACTATGTAGTAACTGTTATAATTAAAATATTGAACAACTATAAAAACTCCACATTAAAAAATACACCATTATTAAATTAAAATGTGATAATTAAAAACATAAAAAAAAGTTATTAAAAATGATCCTTTGCAAAAATAATTAGTTTAAATAATAATAATAATATTAAAAGATGTTATTTAATTGTTAATTTATAAAAAACCCTGTATCTATCTTTTAACATTTACGAAATTAATGACACTGTATTACAATGCCTACAACCTTTCTGTAAATCAAAGAAAAATATTGAAATTGTTTTATACACACAATAAAACATCCTTATAACGGAATCGCTCGATTATATGGGACTGTTATTTTCCTTTGTAAGGAGATTTCGGTCTTTAAGGAGATAAGGATGTCCATTATATGGAGATTTTACTGTATGTATAGTTGTGTTTAGTAATTGATAATTTATATATGTTTGTTAATTTATTAAAACATTCGTGTAGCAGGTAATCTACTTTTTAGTTGATGATCTATAAAACGTTATAAAAATTTTACAACGGTTATCTTAAACATTTTTTTTTTTTTTGTAACGGTATTGTTCGATAAAGTGGGACTATCTATTATATTTCATACATATATGATAGAATTTGCGCCGAATGACTATAATTCTATATATAGTCAATAATGTTAATGTAAGTACGCTAAATTGCTGTGAACCTAAATAACTAATTAAAAATCCATTTTATTTTTATTTTAATAATTAATAATGTAGGTATTAGAATTTTCTGGTACATTACTTATAATAAATTTGTAGATCACTACTTACCATTCGAATGCCTTTATTATGAACTGTTAATTTATTGTTTAAAACTAACGATAACACATAAGTAAATATACCTTAAACAATCAGTTGCGTTCCGTAAAAAAGGTAAAAAAGTATACACGAATTCGAATTACATTTCAAAAGATCCGGGACGTAAATACACAATTCGTGTATTTTAATCAGGGTTTTTTAAACAACTAATAATTAAATGAATAATAAATAACTCATTAGTATCAATTATACGTTAAATATAATCAAATGTCAATATGGTCAATAATATAATATAGATAATAGTTAAATAAATAATAATAATAAATATAATCAATAGGTCAGTCAAAAAATTAGATTCATCACGAAGAACCACTGAAAACAAGATTAAAATTCTACTACCTAACCAATTTAGTGAGACGCAATTCGTGTTTTTTTACAGGATGCAACTAAAATACACCGAAATAATCATTGCATTGGAAAAAAAATGTACAAGGCAAGTATGCAACATACATAATATATTATTAGCTTAAATGTTAAAGGTAGACAATGTCTTGTAGGTACTAATGTATGTTTTGAAATTAATTTGGATGTATTTATTATACAAGGGAAAGCTTGAAAGACAACGATATTCATACCGTGCCTTAGAAATATGTATATCAAAAGTAAAATAAAACACGACCACCCTTCTAAATGAGATAACTGCAGTTAACGAATTAAAAAAAAATATATATATTCAAACATTAAAAGAAAAACGTACATGGTAAGTGTGTTGTGTTAAGTCTCAAGATACCTATTTTGAACAATACTCATAACAAATATTATTCTCGAGGGCCTATTTGTTTTTTCCCTTTTTGAACTTTTGTCTCGTTATTTTTTAAACACACTGAGTAATCATTTTCTGTAATACCACAAGCGAAATGCTTTTTGTGTGCTAATTAAATATCCCTTGCCGATTCTTCTTCCATACGTCGTACAACGAATTTCATGAACAATTCGGGTTGTGTACTATAATAGTATTGCCCTTCACATATTCAACCACCTTCGCATGAATCCCTTTTGCCCCACCATACACACCTCATCCCTGTCAGTCTCCCTTAAAATGGCTTATGTATAAAAGCGGTCCTACCATATTAGATTACTTTGTTTTATGTTCTATAATGAAACATAATACGTCGTCCTATACGTAAATCGTACGCACAGTGTTATCCCTTAGAAAGCAGAGCACTGTGCCGCAGCAACCAGCTTGATGATATAATTATAAACACTTTACAGTGGTGTAAGTATTTCTAATTATATTCAGTAGATATTGAATAATATGTTATAAGATAAATAAAAAAACAATTATAAGAGAGTTTAATGTCATGATCTCGTACATACATAATAATATTGTGTATATTCAATTGAAACACGTTGGTTATTAATTTTGTTATATTATACGTAATTGAAATTTTATGACTATTTACCCTCATCTTTTACACCTAAGTTGATCAAATTATTCTATTCGCTCATGCTTTGGGAATAATCTAATAGTGACGGTAAACAATAAACTACAAAACATGAATTACTGCACTGTGAAATTAGTTTATGTTAAAATGTTGTTTACATTTTGATCGAAGTTTGTTTAAATGTTTGATTAACCTTTCTCGTGGTGATATTTTGTCGTATATAGTCTGTGTAAAATAAAAATACGTTTAGCATACTCAGAAAAGTTTTATTTTTTTATGACGAGAAACGGTTGGTAATTTTTATGTGTTATTCTCAATCAGCAAATAACAAATTGTCTTTGAAAAAGTTTCAAAAGATATTTAATTAAAATGTTTAATTCTATACTTCCTCTACCATGTTTGTACATGTATTATATATATATATACACCATCTTAGAGAAAAAATAGTTAGCTTCATATTGAATACCGGAATAACGGAGGATAATTCAAAATTAAGTCTTGGAAACATTTGCAATTACATTCCAAAATAGTTGATCGGCCAATAACAATATTTATAAATTAATTTTTACGTACCTACTACTATTAAGGTAAAATCTAAAAACTTTATTGAGAAATTCTTGTTATTAAATTTAATTTAAAATACAAAATAACTTGTTAAGAGTCTAAATACAATATTTCTTAAACACAACACGACTATTATACGAAGATACTAAGATTAATTATAAATTCATTTAAAACTTTAAATCCAATTCGAGTCACTATTTTAATCAAGTATAATATGTATAAAATATTACAATTAAATTCTGCGTGTAAAAATCATAAAAAGATATATTACTATACAAATACAATGCCACTATTTATATTAAAATTAAATATATGTCAACAATCTAATATTTTACTTAAAAATTATATAAGTACAATAATGATGTACATAAATGGTAGAACTGATATTTATAGAATGTATCTTTGTTCTGTATCAGCTAAAAATATAACTAATTACTAATAAATGCATATATGTGTGTGTATTAGTAAGTTGTAAGTGGGGCAGATATTTATATGATTTTCCACTTTTTTATTGTTTAGTCGAACGTATAATATAAGTTGGTTTTACTATAATGTGTTTCATAAGCCATAACATATCAATAGGTAACGATTCTGTTTATACAATTTTATTTGACACAAATTTGTATTTTTTTATATATATTTTAAGACTTTTTTTAATCCAGAAGTGTTGATGTACTGCTGCCGTGTGTGAAAAATATGTATTATTTTTATAACTCAATAAAAGTAGGATGATTGTTTAGGTTCTGGATGTTCTCTCCTTTAAATATCTAATGCAATGCTCTCCTTAAGCAACCAGCAATACACATTTGTGATTATATGTTAATATCTCTAACTTGTATTAATTATACAAGCAACTCACCCACCATACACGTAAACCTAACTAAATCATTAACATTATTGTATTAAATGCTATTACTTTTTATTGTTATCAGTAATTTTTTAAACCAACTGTTAATATAAAATACACATAGTGTGCATTATCGCATTAGATTATAGCTATAATATGCCTATATTCCTCAAAGTCAAAACCATTGATAACAATTGTTGCATACATCAGATACTAATTTATCATATATACGTTCATACTACTACACACATGGCATAAATATATAGGAACATACGAGTACTGACTAAATAAAATCACTGGCATATACTATATACTTGTACAATTGGTACGACATACGTAAACTATACTCTCTTTTTTCGAACACACACACACTCCACTACAAATCCAAATATTCAACCCAAAAGATGTGATAACGTCATGGTGATAACTATAAATTCCTATATAATTTATAAGCTGTAACATTTCCATGGGGTGAGGGCAAAATTTTAAACACCTAATTATGAAATTATAAAAAAAATCCAATAGCGATTCTAACAACAAAATATTTAGCGAGGAAAAAGCTTAAAATACTAAACAAAATATTAAGTACACATAGGTACTTGTTGTAGTTATTAACTTATATATTAAAATTAATGTAATTTTTTATATACTAATATAATTATTATAAATATATTTTTATAATGCCAAATAATAATTAATTGTAATATAAAATCCACAATTTTTTTCCCCCCAATTGACATTTATATTAATTATTTATTTTATCAACTTGAATACTTCAGTGTCTATGAATAGTATGCGATTCTAAGCTAACTAATAGTTTTTTGCTTATACTCGACCTTAACTAAGTGTTCAAGTTTTAAACCTATATTTAAAACTGTAAAGCAATACTAATTAATAATAACGTATGACACAATCCACAAAACGGTCAAAATTACAAAAGTGGTATACTTAAATAAATATTTTAAAAACAAAAGCACCAAATATAGTAAATGTAATCTTCCTTATGATAATGTATTCAAATGAAATAATTAGGACCAAACCTCTTTAATGTTGAAAAACTACGCTCAGCAGAAGCTACAGATATAGGCAATATTATGAACTATTTGCAGTATAACCACAATTCCTAATATAAACTTAGTCAAATCAAGAACGTATACTTTATTTCAACAGAGAATATGCCAGTTTTGCGCAGAATCTGAAAGAATGACGGTCGTGAAAGCACGGACCCCTATTTTCTCCTTCAACTGGTCACTATTACGTACGATGGCAATGACGAACGCCGTGCACTTGGGACCACCACATAAACATATAAATTTGAAAATTATGCCAAAATGTTAAGAGTATACTAGAATTTGCTAGTATCTTTTACACATTCCACTAGCGAGTGTAGTGCTTCATGTAACCCACCTACTTCATCCGATTTCGTCGAAATTGGTGTCAAAAAAGCTTCGGTTTTATTTGCGATAATTTTCAAATTTACACATTTACAAATTTGCAAAAATATAAAAGAGATAATTAATAAATATGTTAAATAAAATGGGAAATAAATGGCTACCTTTTGATACACCTGAGAATACATCAATTATGCTAGTATGGAATTATTAATTTGCACTTAATGTTTCCTTCCAGTGAGATATGAATGGATCCATGATAACATTGGATCAGTTACCCCCAGATGTGTCAGCTTTTTAAATAAAATATAGTGATTAACGTTATCAAACATTTTCCTCAGATCTGTATAAAGGCTACTTGCCCTTTATTTTGAACCATAGATACTAAATTAGTGTAAAAAATTAATAAGTTTGTAATTGTTGATTTAGCTTTACAAAAACCATATTGAATGTTAAAAAGTGTATGATTAAGTGAAAATGTTACTTTGAGTTCACAAAGTTTTTCCAAAAGCTTTGATAAAACATTTAATTTAGAGATAGATCGATAGTCTTGAATGTTAACTCTGTTCCCAGATTTAAATACAGGATAAATGTAGCTTATTTTCCAGCATAAAGGAAAATTTCTCGAAGATATAGATAATGAGAATAAGAAATATATTGGCTTGATAAAGGCGTATCTATAGTTTAAAATAAGTATTGGCGGAACTGAATTTGGCCCATTTGTTATATCAGGTTTCAAAACGGAAAATCTTTCAAACACTTCGAATATTGATAGCAGGAGGATAAATCAACTATATTGCCATTAACTGGTATAATATGTGGTAATAAATTAAATAGAGATGACGAGGAAAAGAAACAGAAGCAAAAACACACATAAATTTATTTGTAATTGTATCTAAATGATCAGAGTAATGACCATTTAAATACATGTTATTTGGTAAAGAGTTATTTTGTTTTTACCTTTATCCAATTTCCAAAAGTCTTCGGGATTATTTATAAAGTTTAAATAGATCTAATTCAGATAATTACTATAATATTGTTTCGATAATAATATACAGCTAACTCTTATTTCAGAAAATGTTTCATAGTAATAAGGTTTATTAATTAATAAACGTATATTAATTTATAAAGCTTATGGAACTTATTTCTTTTTTTTTTTTTGAAAATTAAACTGCGCAGTTATATTGAAAACCAAGAGAAAAATGAACAATTTATTAGTATTTTTTTGGAATAAATAAACGTATTTCTTCTTTAATTGTGTCATAAAAATGATTAATAGCAATATTAACATAATTGCAATTATACATAATGGCCCAATCAAAAGGCCCCATTGAAATATTTATTGAAAGCGTTATAATTAGAACGTCTAAAATCGAAGTACAAAGGAGAACAATTGTGAATATTATGGAATTTAATATTCAAATTTAGTCGAAGAGCTGGGTGATAATCATCAATAGATAAATACTAAATTGTGGTTGTAATTAGAAATATTAACAGTCAAGTCATTGTCGGTGGTAAAAATTAAATCAAAAGTGAAATCAAATTCATTCGTATGAGCATATATTTGGTATAAGTTCAGTGAATAAAAACTGTCATATATTATATTGGCCTTTTGCGATCGAACACCACTGTATTTAAGCCCAAATTCATTGTTAAATAATTTAGTGCCCATTGGAATATAGTATTAAGATAATATTAATTTATAATATTAATTAATTTATTAATAATTGATAACAGATAATATTAATTGTGTATCGATATCAACGTTCGATAATAACCATTGTATTATATTCGTGTGTTTTGTATGATATGAGTAAATAGTACTAGACAATGTAACACGCTCCCAAAATGTTTTTTGATTTAACGACGCGTATCTATTCAATATCTCCTATTAGTTTGGATATTGATAATTTTAACAGCAACACCACAACACATCTACTACATCTGATGATCATTATGCTCCTATCAGTACAATAAACATTATAGTTATTAAAACCTAATTCAGCACTAAAAACGTCATCACCAAACCAAATCTCATTTGAAACAAAAAACATAAAATAAAGGAATATTTAAATTATACAGTTTTGTACGTGGACCACGAACATCTTAGTTAAATTTCACATGAATTTTTATAATATTTATTATAATTTGGAAACAATTTTAGTTCAAGATTCTTTATGACTTATTGTAAGTGAAAATTAAAAAAAAATTTCAGAGTAAGTCTTTAATAGTTTTTTCTTTATAAGTTTCTAAAGTTAAAATTTCAACAAAATACGTAATAATCACAAAAATTTGCAGTTTTTTTTAATTAGGAAATTCATAAAAAATTTTCTATTTAAATCTAAAATTTGAAAATTTAACACAAAATGTTATTTATTTCGTTGTAATTTAAATTTATTTTTCGTGAGTGCTTAAAACTTTTAAAGTATATTATTATATTTTATACACTGAATTAGATTTTCAAATGCATTGTTTTCTGTAAAAAATAATTTAACCTACCATAATATTAATAATAAAATTAATTATTCTAATAGCAATAATATCTTAAAATAAACTTAGTTATGTAAGCTAGACAGATCGTCTTCACTCAGAATCGTTTTTCGTATGCAATGATTTGATATCAATGAATACAAATTTAACACATCTATGAAAGTGGCCCACTCGAATCTACTGTACAGCAATGCAGCACCCACTTGCCGACCTTTTTTTTGATATGCAACTTTTAAATAATTAATGATATCTTTTAAAACATTTTACCGATAACCCAGATTTACAAAAAAATATATCTTAAATCGTGTGTATGTATAAAGTAGATACAACTAATAAGTATAGCCACGCAATCTTATCATACACAATAATTTTATTTTTTTAGGTATAAAGGCATCGACAGCAGAGGTCATTAGCCTGCAAAAGTTTACATTGGAAAAGTTATGAATAGTTTATTAGCATAGAAGTATTTATACATATCTATATCTATCTATCTATATATATAATGTAATTTGTACATTGTGTAATTTACACAAAAAAAATATATTATATGAATATATAGATATACAAATTACACGTAAAAAAATATTTTTACCAATTTCAACCCTTTAAAATCAAAATTTCGAAAAATCCTTTCTTAGCGGATGCCTACGCCATAATAGCTATCTGTATGCCAAATTTCAGTCCAATCCGTCCAATGGTTTGAGCTGCGCGCTGATAGATCAGTCAATCAGCTTACTGTTTTATGTATACAGATAATATATTTTTTTTGTGTATGTTACCTACTTGGTTTTTTGATCGCGTTGTCGTATGTTGATTGCATACCCATCATCCCCCCAGCAAAACATTAAAGGATACTGCAGTGCGTCGTATGCTCGATGTATCTCATCAATACGGTGAAGTGAGTTACTTCGGTTTTCGAGGATGATGTCTCTTCGATCAAACTGCTGATCTACCAACACTAAAGCAACTTCATTTGCCGTCGGTGCATTATACCTGCCTCTGTGGTCTTCGAGGTATCTTCTTCTAGAGGTCATCTTCTATGGCGGGAGTTCGCCATTTCTGTATGGTTTTTTAAATATTTTTTAATTTATTGTCGGAGTTACAGTCCCACTGCTATTGCCACTGCTGGGTGAAGAGTCGGTTAATTATTCTAGATAGGTCTTTAAATAGAAGTGAATTGATAATAGTTGATTTAGCGGATGATATAGCTTGGTTTGCTAATAGATCGATTTCTTATGTTGTATATGTTCGCGTGTGTATATATGTATGTATGGGTGTATGTACGTATGTATATATATATATACGTATGTGGTATGTACACGGGGCTGCATATATAACATATAAATATGTTGACTCAGGGTAATACGATTGTGTGACCGATTCGGTTCTCAAGCTGGTCTACGTGACCGAGATGGCTGGGTCAGCATATCCCGAAGGCCCCGTACGGATCGTTCCAACGGATCCGGTCGGTGGTAAGCAGTCGAGTCTGGTCAAAAGAGTGAGTAACACCAGGGTTATTCAGCAGAGCATCCTTTAAGTTTTGTAACAGAGCCTCTTATAGTTTTTAATCAGATTCTCTAGTAATATCCATGTTCATAATTATTAAATTATATATTCATTTCTTCAGTGTCTAATTTAATAAATCAGTAGGCATATAATAAAATCAATCTTCGTGTTACTTCATTTGATACCAATATTTAAAGTTGGAACACCATACGACGGTGGACTACATTTCACTTAGTTACCTTTGATACTAATATGTGAAAGGACCCACATGAACTCTATAGTATTGTTTGAATTAACTATAATGTTGATTATTTGTTGAGAAATTGCGTTTACGGATTGGAAGATAGTAGAGAAGTTAAGGCACTGAGAGAGCCGCTTATGATGAGAGCTTTTTTATGTGGATGTACTCAACATAGATAGTTGCTTCTCTGATGGTATACAATAATTGATAAGTTTAATCTTTAATCTTTCATGTGTAATTGTGTCAGGATACGATAATACGTATATAGTTCATCGAATGCCTTTCTTTTATAAATGTTTTCCCATAGTGGTTCAATTCACCTTTGAATATTTCTTAACCAAGGGAGAAGGTAATATTCTTATTGTTACTAAAACAGTTATAAATATTTTCATTCACGGATTTCCAAATCAAATTTCTAGTCATAAAATTAATGCTGTTCTAAATTTTTAATTCACGTTTTTCAGTACCTAATTATTATGATCTGTTTGAAAGAATCAAATTACAAATATTATTAGCATTTTAATATATTCATCTACAATTTTTAGAATTGCCGCATAGCTTTTATTTTATTTTTTTTCCAGACGGGTGAACACCCAAATGCGTGTACTCGAGATCTGCATATTTATTATACGTTTTTTATTTTACTGACATTGGATTTCTTCAAGAAATGTCAGATCTTGAATTATACATTATAAATGTTTGTGTCTAACCTTTTGGTTTTGTGTATTAATTTAAATTGTATTATATTGTGCATTTGCGTTTGATTAGCATAATATAACCTATAGAAAAAATATTATTATGTATAGAGGACTTGGTTAGGTGGAGTATTTACAGTTCATTTTGATTGAAAATAATGTTAAAAATAACAAATTCTGAAACTATAATTATGTACCTTATTATGTATCGTAGGTAGTTTTAATAGGTAACGTACTTTATCTACATCGTAATGCCAAATATTCTTCAAAAATAGAAATATATTTGAATGATTTGTGACCACTGCGAATAACATTATTGCTTCAAAATTAAATTCAAATAAAAGAATACGTCATGCATTGCATTTAACAGTAAGTTGTTACAATATAAAAAAGGTCAGCAAGTGGATACCGCTCTGCTGTACAGTAGGTGTTGAGTGGATCACTTTCATAGATTTGTTAAATTTGTATACAATGATATAAATCATTGTATACAAAAAACAATTCTGAGCAAAGACGGTCTGTCAGCCTACATAAGTGTATTCTATCATATTATTGCTATTAAAATAATTCGTTTTATTATTAATATTATAGTAGGCTGAATTAACTTTTTGCAGAAAACATGCATTTGAAAATCTAATTGAGTGTTTAAAATATATTAATATACATTAAAATTTTTAAGGACCAACGAAAAATATTTTTAAATTACAACAAAATAAATAACATTATAATTCTTCATTTAAATATCTAATTTCGTTTAAATTTGAACTTAAAATGTCTATAAAAATATTTTTTTTTAATATATATTTTTGATTACACAATAAACTACTTACAAAAAATCTTGTTTTAAATTTTCAATCTTTAGCAATAAAAATTGACCATTTTATACATTTTTAACTACAAAACAATTTCCAAACATTCAAGATTTTGATAAATTTGGTTAAAATTTGAACTTTAAATGCTTAAAAACAAAAATTGTGCCTATGCATTTTTATTATTTTTGTTCTACTATTTTAACAACTTATGAAGAATTTTAAATAAAATTTTCAAGAAATTTCACAATAAAGATATTAAATAAAGATATTTAAAGAAAAAAAAATTGAAAAAACCTAATATTTCTTAGGCTTACAATAGCTCAAAAATTGTCAAAATATTTTAAAATTTTTTTGGTGTATAGAAAATAATAATCTAAACATTCGGTGAAATTTTTAAATGTCTACGATAATTCTTTTTTGAATCACATCAAAATAAGAAGATCGTTCCCAGAGAAAACGGGTTTCCAATGTCTAAATTCAAACGCTTATAAAAAATTAGTTTGACTTTCCGGTAAATTCTTTTTTTTAGAAATGTAAAAAAACTTATAGAAAATTTTATGTTCAATTTTCAAATTTTAGATTTGAATAGAAAAATTTTTGTGAATTTCCTAATTAAAAAAACTGCAAATTTTCGTGATTATTACGTATTTTATTGAAATTTTAACTTTAGAAACTTCTAAAAAACTATTAAAGACTTACGTTCAACTTTTTTTTTAATTTTCACTTACAACAAATCATTTAAGAACCTTGTACAAAATTTTTTAAGTTTTTTGACTGATTGATTAAATTTTTATTAATAATTATAAAAAAATTTAAAAAAAAAAAACAGAAAATTGTTTAAGCTTATAAATAGCTTTAAAAAAGTCAAAATATATTGAACATTTTTTTGTGTATAGAAATTGCTTATATAAATATTTTGTGAAAATTTCATATTTTTATTGTGTTTACTTTTGATGTTACACCAAAAAACAAAATCGATTTTGTCAAAAATTGACTTCGTGTAAAAATTCCCGTTTTTCCCTTAATTTGTTTATTATTTTTTCCCGACGAGTTTGAAAACTATTGGAATTTTTTTACTTTAATCCCTCAAAGTATCAGCTATATTCACATTCCTATCGGAAAAGACGCTGATGAAAAAAATTGTAGCTTTTTTACTGCCCTTAAACATTATAACAGACATAAAAAAAGAAAAAGGCACACATCATTGTAAAATCAACACATTCCTAGCTCCGCTCAGAATCTAAAATTATAATTTTTTTAAAATCAAAAAAAAAACATAATAGGTACCTAACCTCTTACAAATTTTTTGGGTGTTATCGGAATTAGAATACACTGGTCGACTGAAAATAAATAAATATTCTCGGGGAATATTATTATGATCAGTTAATGAACTACTACCAAGTACAGGATTAAACAATTAGATATTAGCTGTTAAAACTCAAATAGAATAATGAACTTAAAACAAACCAAAATAGTTTTAAACGTAATTCTAATTATTTGGGAAAATTGAAATGTAATTAACGGATATTCTGTGGTATTTAATAAATAGTTTAATAATTAATAACAAATTAATCAAAACTGAAATTGTACAATATTCAAATATTCGTGTCATACTGTGATATATAGTGTAAGATAATATACTAGATATTATACAATATAATATACGCACAAATTACACACGACAAAAAAAAAACCAAATAATAATAAAAAAATTAATAATAATACATTTTTACATTTATCAAAAAACAATATTTAAGCATACTCTAGTATATAATAAACCGACAGTATAAGGCGACCACTTGTACATAAAATCTCGTTGGTCGTTATCGCGGCGAGGTCATATTATTATATGGTGAGGTATAGATAGGTAGATAGTTTAGGTATACATTTAAATAGCGTTACGATAATCTATTGTATATCATGTACTATGTACAAGTGATTCACAATATCTATGGCACATATTTTGCGTTCCAAAAGTGAATTTTAATAAACGAAACGCCGTATTTTATATTACTATATTATTTACATTATAATAATAATATTGTGTATGTATAATGCGTATAAGACACTCTGTGACGGAACTAACGTTCAATTTGAGGGATGGTATACGCGTGGGACGAGATCTCGCGGGTTAGACTCGACGACGACGACGACGACGACGACGGGCGACGAAGATTTTGGAGTCCCGGGAGTGTGTTCTATTTACAGCATTGGATGAACGGAAAAGCGAAACAGTTTTTCCTTGGCCTTTCGATGGCCGCGCGGACCGATTCCGTGAATATGGTGTCCAACCCCTCGTTGGTCAGAGCTGAACACTCTAGGTACTTGACGGCTCCGATCTTTTTCATCATTTTCTTGCCTTTTTTCCGTGTTATACAGTCGTTCTGGCTCAGCCTTAGATCCGTTTTCGTACCTGAAAATATATAATTATTTGATAACGGTTATTCGAATTTGTGTATAAAAATTTCAGAAAATTAAATTATACTAGGTAAACAACACATTGTACACGACAAAACTTAGAATTTATATAAAATAATATATTCCATAATAAAGTTATAGTATTAATTATATATTTTTGTTTTAAAAAATAATGGTACACATTTTTTTCAAATAAATAGAAGGCAATTTTTAAATTAATTTTTTTGCTACCCTAGAATTTTGACTCTAGTAACATCCCCAAGACACGTAATAAATCATCGCAATGATCATAACTCGCGATTCACTCGACGATAATAGTAATATAATTGTCATGGGTACCTTAAAAGATGCCTACAAATGTTTATAATGGGTTCTCAAAAAAATATACATATATCGGTGGAACGAATGGTTAAGAAGTATTAAAAATAATTAAGAAATATAGATACATATTTTTTTAATCGGTTTATTTAACCTACAAATTAATTTTTAGTATCATCAAACTATATCATGTTAAGTATACTCAACATTTCACTCGTGTTCTATGTTTGATAAAGTAATTAACAAGACGTATTCAATGAACAAAATACTATCGAATAAATCACCATAAATATTATATTATAGGCCAATGCATGTGCGTCGTTGTAATGCACGGCCATTAAATTTAGATTATTATTTTTTATGAATGCAATTATTATTTACTAGATACCATTGTAAACAAGATAACCATTATAATGTTATGTTATACGCACACAATAGGTGGGTACAAATATTATTCTTGTTCAGGCGTACACTTGGGTGTTAGTACGAACTCTGTATGTTCGTTTATTTGTTTTTGCATAATTATTTTGAACCAGCGTTAGAGAAATTTAATTTTTTTTTTCCATTTGTTTACAATGAAACCAAATAAACTATTTATGTACTGTTTTATTTTAATCACAAGTATTGTTTGATCTGTTTCGGATGTATAATATGATCATAATATATAATGATTGAGTTATATCCCCGTCAAATAATTATATAGTCTAAAAATTTAATTATTTTTATTAGGTTTTTCGAATTATTGGTCCAATATTTGTACAACTATTTACTGCACACAATATTATATTTAATTAATTATCGTTGTAACATGAAATCCCTACCTATATAATTAATAAAAGTAGAGATTACATAATATTTGACGTACAGAAATCAACAAAAACTGACTAAATAATTGTTTTTCATCAGTTCAATATTATGTTATTGATAATCAATACTATCTATGTGATGAATAATAATAAAAATAAATAAATACAATTCGAAATTCTTATTAACATGAAATTCCAGCATTTGCTTCTAAACGGTACAATACAGGATTCATCATCAGGTCTTACCGATCAATATCACAGGTATTTTCGGACAGTGGTGTTGAATTTCCGGATGCCACTTACTGGCAATGTTTTCGAATGAACTTCGACTACCGACTGAATAGCAAAGTAGAAAACAATCCGTCTGTAATATAATATTGGCATATTACTATAACAAATATCATGAATAGTTTTCATATTTTTCGATGTGATTCATCTGGAAACCACGAGATTCAAAACTGAACAATGTATTAAAATTATATTAAATACAAATTTTAAGAGCACTTCAATAGTCAATTAGATAATTTTAAAGATTTTGCCGTTATAATTCTCCTGAATAACCCATTAGCCATGAGTAATTTTAATTTAAAAATATGTAAAATTATGAACATAAAAATGTCTATAATATATATTAAAAATGTATTTCAATATAAAAAAATGAAAAACGCATTAACTCACATTAGGGTAAGACAGTGGCCTAAGTCTTTCATAATCTTCTTGGCCGGCAGTATCCCACAGACACATGTTGTACTCTTGACCATCCAAAATCATGTTCTCTGCATAATTGTCGAAGCTTAAAATACGTTAAAAATATTTTTGATTATTATTTGCTGTAAACTCGTGTTTTTTTAAAAAAAAACACTTGATTTAATTCCTTTCCTATTAAAAATCCAACTGCGAATAATTGTGATGTAAATAAATTATTGATTTTTATTCAAATATATATATATATATATCTCATAATATAATATTAACATATATTTTTTAATTCTATTTGTACTTAATATTTTAACAATATAAACAAACAAAAATGTTTTAAAGTAAAAAGAAGCCTGTAAACCTTTTAAATAAAAAAAAATATGATTTGTTTAGAAATATGAATATTGTGGATAAACATTATAAATTTAAAACTAAATAATATGACGTCTATAAAATACATTAATAGTATATAATGTAATATCTAGGTACATCGTACAATGATCACTTAATGCTTATTATACACGAGTGTTATGACTTATAATCAAAATAATTAAACTATAGATATATATGTACAATATTTATACTATTAATTATTTTTAAGTATTTTCAGACTTTAGCCAATAGTTGATTAGGAACTCAATAACATGATAAAATGTGTGTAGTATATACATTTAAAACTATATGTATTCATATTTGAAAGTTGTTGACGTATGTCAAGACTAGATAAAAGCGGCCGTCACCGATTTTCGATATTTAGTAAAATTCATCATATAATTTAATTTAATTAGAAATTGAACACATTATAAGTTTAAAACTTAAACTAATTTTAAATTATTCAATTAAATTATAAATATAATTTAAATTTATATAGCACAGATCAAACAGCATACAAACAAATAATACAAAGTATATTTTCAAATATATAGCTATTAAGGTTTTTATAACAGATATTTGTTCGAATTGTAACATCGCATTTTTAAAAATAAATTAAAATATTTGTATTTATTAAACTACCACAGTGTTATCGAAAAATATGAAAACCTAAACAAAGGAAATGTAATGCATAATTTACACACTTTCAACACACTATATATCCAAAATAAATTTCGTAAATATTATTATTAATATTCTCTAATTCGAAGACAATGTAAACTCAATAAGTGAATACAATAACTTTAAATCTTAATATAGGTCGCTTCATAGTTAACATTTAAATAAAAAGAACCTTCTCAGGTATTATTTAGTCACAAATAATATGACTCATTTCTGACATACTTTCTCTAATACCTACGTATATTTTAATTAACGTGTTTTGTGAACACTTATGTCATATGAAAATCAGTATAATGATCTACGCCGTTTATTTATAATAATTTAAAAAATCGTATTTCGCATGAATAAATTTAATAAGCATCTTGTTAACATATTTGAACCGATTATAAAATAAAACCAAGTACGATGCTGCAGGAGTATTTAAGTTGTTTAGTACGCCAAGTGGCTTATGCATAACTTTTGTATAGGAGGAGGGGAAATCAGTTGCAAACAAATTATCTTGGAAGAAGAATTTTTAAACCTAGGTGCCTGCACATCAAAATAATAAAAACGTCTATTGAAGAGGGAAGTCTGACTTCTTCACATCTCCCATGTATACGCTCTTGGCCAGATGTCTTCAAATTTGAAAATAATAATGAACAAATAATAAACCTTTACAGGACAAACTATGACAGCAATAGTTTAATCCGGTAGATTCAAAAATGATCAAATTATCGTGTTAAAAAGGGTATTTATCACGAACAAATTGAATGTTACATAAAATATATTCAACTTTATGTTATAATAAATAGGTTATTGTGTATTATTTTTTGAGATTTTATCTGAAGCCGCACTGAACAATTCTAACATGTTCTTCTCCCAAGTGCTGTCTGCATGGAACCTTTTGGATATTCATTACTACCCTTAGGTACTACCTCAAATGATAACCAAAAAAAATAACAACGAAATATCACACCCATGCTCCAATTTCTGATTATACTGAGTTCGTGTTTTAATTTTAACGACGGATAGCTTACACGAATAACGCCAGCGTAACATCTGTCTTACAAACAACACAAACTGTAATAAAATCACTCTTTAGATTTTTAATTTTTTAGACAAATTCTTCAAATTAGGTAATAACAAAATGCAGATAATAAATAATAATGTACATAGTGGACCATCGACTAATGCTCATTTAAATATTTTAATTTTTGTGATGGACAGAGTAAAATTTATAATAAATACCATTGAGTTTCATTAGAATTTAAATATTTAAAAAAACTCTACGTAAGTATTATATATTTCTTTGTATTTTTTGTGATGGGCAGTATTTACTCGAACAGTTTGACTATACGGAAAATGTTAGAAATGGTTTTTCTGTAGGAAGTGTGTGATAGATATACACGCTGGCGTCGTCTTGATTTATACAAACAATAATATATTTATAATTTTAGCTAAAATATAATATAAACAAAATAAATAAATGTCTAGTCTGATCATAAAAAAAACATGGTTTTTAATTAAAATTGATATATTTCACGATTAACAAGTAACCAACAGGATGCACCTCAAATGTGGGATTACATTTTGATAACACTATTAGTGAAATAACGACTAACCATTTAATTTTTTTCGTAAAAGTGCGTAAACATAATGATATAGTTATCAATACCAACAAAGTTTAGATTACACTGGTAAATACGTTCGAATTATAAATCATTATTACCACAAATATGGAATTATAGTTACTATAGCATTTCAAAATAACAGAGATTATTTCAACTATCCCGTACGCCTATAATACTACATAAAATATTAAAATAATTACGTTATTATGAGTCATAATAATATTGCGAATAAAGCCATTAAATATTTAGTTATGACCACTACACTAAACTACTAATTGAAATTACCGCCGAATGAAATATAAACTGTATCAACGTGTTTATTATACTGTATATACTGCAGTACCTACTACAGTCTACGGCCGAATTACAATTGCCTTGCATGGTTATAGATTTACACTTATACTCAACATCAAAAATTTTGTTTTTACTTACACGGTAGGCACGTATTCGGTAGGAAACTGCTTGGTCGTGTAGGTGATGAGCATGCAAGTCTTTCCGACCATTCCGTCGCCGACCGCGGTTATCTTCAACGGCCTCAACTTGCCGGATTTCTTGGACGATCTAATTGGGTCGCTGTGGTGAGATTCGGCTCCCATCGTTAAACACCTGCGAATCACGCAGTACGCATTAAATAACAATATGGTTCACGTTGGAGACATTTGGACGCCGCCGACGGATGTGAATCCGCGTAACGCTGCAGATAAACAACACATAAGGGAACGGAAAAAAGCAAGCAGGAAGACGATCTCCGTTAAAATCTAGATCGATATGGGCCATACGCGTCTACTAAAGGGCTCGTCTTCAGCTGCCCCCGATCGCACGGGAAAAGGATTTCTATTATTTATCACACACCCTCCCCGTTTCCGGTTATGATCTCGTTACACGTGCAACACGTGAGCATATACACCGACAGCTCTCACGTTCCCGTCGGTGTCTGTTCGCGCGCGAGTGTGTGTGTGTGTGCGCGCGCGCTCGCATACACTGCACGCAGCAGTGCGAGTGGTAAGATATGAAACGAAATTATTCAAAAGAAACCTCAACTTCCATTAAGAGTTTAATAATTTGTATTTCACTCGGCGCATCGGGTCTCTTGATAAATGTTATATAATATAATATGAATGCGCGTGTGTGCGATGCGTACCCGACGAAAGTGAGTAGAAACAAATGTAAACATACGGTGCATTTTAATATTCAAGTCTGGCGTTTCCCAACCCATACGTGATTAAGGGAAAGGAAGTGTGGTATATTAAACGTGGCTATACAGGGTGTATTGCCGTGTGGTGGTTCCCGCGCGTACTTGCGCACACCCGCGGATTACATCTGTGTAATATAATAAAATATTATATTCTTTTACCAGACAAAGATTACTTTCTTGAAACTTTCCCATAACTGTTTGGGCCCCGCTCTGCGACGGAAAACACGTAGTAAATCGTCTAGAAAAACATTTGCCTTGATGCAGGTATACATTGTTCGATGGTCATCACCACTCACAGTGGTGATAGGTCACGGGTTCTTGACAAACGTGAAAAAGAATATTTTGGTTTCATTTTGTTTCGAGTTTTAGTCCGAAAAATAACTATTGCGCGGTTCTCCGCACGACGCAATAAAAGTTTTCCAAAATCGTATTTCAAAAATAATAATAATTAGAAAAAACGTCGTAATACTGCACAGCATTGGGACAAACATGACAAGATAGACACCACCCTGTATACCAGGGTATATATGGAGTCTGGGGGTGACTTACGGTCGCAGTCGGAAAGATGTGCTGATCACAATATTAATTCACGCCCGGCGGCGTATGCGGTTAGGTCATGATACAGGTGACGGCACATGTCGTGAATACACAAACGAGTGGAACTGAGAGGTCAACATACGTGCCACAGACCACCGACAAGAGCGACGTCGCCACCGAGTAATTAGAATTAATAACTGCGAACCCCGCAGAGTTCTTTGTGAGCTTCTTTCGTCACATTTTGTCCAATCAACAACCAATTTATTTTTTGAGGAGTAGCTATACTGTTTGAATTTATTATCAGTCGTGAAATTGAATTATTAAATTGACTTAAAATGCGTACTTGCTTTACTTGCTTACAATTTATAATACGTCTATATAGTCGGGCGCAAAATTAATAGCACTGTGCGGTAAATCTAGTATGGGGGGGGCGTAATGGAGATACGATATCATCTCCATTCGGTATACGTAAAAAATAAGAACTTTGACAGTTAAAATTGCCAAACAAATTTCTACAAAGCGTTTCGATGTGGTATATTCCGCAAATAGGATGAGTCCCGGAGAAGAAACTGTAAACTACTAACACTTTATATACTTATATATCATGTTTTGATCACAAATATATAAAAATAATAATAATAATAGCAACATAACAAAAAAAGAGTATTTTGTTGCTGTAATGCGTTTATAACTAATATACATTTGAAACGAATTGCACACACGCTGCACACAAACAGGAAACAATAATGTTAGATAGTAAATTTATGTGCATCGCATAGCACTATATATGCGTAAAATATAGCAGTCGTCATATCCATATAAATATAACTATGCCACTGATTAACGTACGCAAATAGATTGGATATCACTACTGTGCACTTGTTATAATGGATGGAAGATTAAAAAAAAAATGGGGGGGGGGAAGTAAGTAACTGTTCTGCTGTACAGTGGAGTCGAGTGTACCTCGGATCTGTGATGGACGACGTGTTAAATTTGAACTCAATGATAAATAATTGTGTACGGTAGAAAACGATTCTGGGCAAAGACAGTCTGACTTTTTGGTAACTAGATTACCAAACAATTTAATAATATAAAAATGTTAACAAGTGTTAATATTCTTTAAAATTCTTTAAAACTTCTTCTTTAAAATTCTTTAAAACTTTACGACTATTTTTTTAAAAAACACTGAGGACTTTAAATGTTGACCTCTTAAAATACTAACTGGATCTAGTTTTCTACAAAGAACCGCATCGAAGTTGGTGATCACAGCATTTTTTCTACTAAAAAAAGCGTCTTCAGACACAAATAAAAAACAAAAAACACATAAATCATATAGTAAAATCAATACATTCATCTTGACGCTCAGAATCTAAAATTATGGAATATTTCGCTGAGGTTTCTAAATCGTCAAAAATAATGTATATTAGTATGATATTTTACGAAATGTAAGCATTTATAAAGTTATTTGAACCATTGAATTCGTCCAACGTCTATCATATTATATGAATTATTCATATAATAGGTATAATACAGTTGGAGATTCGCAGTCACCATGAGACACATCATATTATTATCATTATTATATGACGTTTTGACGTATATAATATTATAATACGGTCATGATAAAATATGATGTATGCGTAATGTGTGTAGAAGTATATAAAATTCAAACCGTCGTCGTACTGCGGCGTGAAATATTAAAACGTATCGGTAGGTATATGAAAATCACAAGCATGGCCGCGGCCAATACTTTCAGAACGTGAACCGTCGTCTACGACGTTTATTTATAGTTTTTATTTTTTCGACCCATCAACGAAAACTTTAACGAACAATCGTAATGCAATTTTAAACCGATCAACGCGGAGGTGGGGTGTGGTGCTCTATATATTATGTGGTCGACCACCTACTATATAATATTATTATATACAATACGAGGATATTATAACTCCCATCTGCAACGTCGTATATATAATATAATAACAACATACATTGGTGTTATATATAGTTGACGTTTATGTGTGTCAATTAAAGGCGATTGCCCCCTGTTAATGAATTATATGCCAATTGCATCACCGAGCGCCGAATATTAAAAAAATATAATAATAATAAAACGAAAACGCCTCTGCAGCTGCACGCGTCAGTCCACGTTCAGCGGTTGGTTAATATAATAATGATACATTACCGTCTCGCAAACGGAAGAGACCGAACTCGAGAGAAAATATTATTTCAAACGCACTGTTGCAATAATTATAATATCGTTCACCGACAATTATTATACCTATTATGTATATTGTGCGGAGGAGTGCGTAACTCGTTTTTTTCGACAAATTATAAATTCACTATACCAAGGTCGAATGCCTCTTCAAACGCCTGTTATAATAATATATATTAATATTTTAGCACACGGCGACAGAGATAACCTGCAACGTATTGTTTATACGTGTCTTTGTTTTTCAACAACGTCATTGATTAGATAATTTACGACTTTTTTAACGTTATCCGTACGCGCGGAGTCGATGTCTCTCGATATAAATCTATATATAAAAAAAAAATAATAATAATAATAACAATAAACGGAAAATTATGATGTATTGTTCTCGTCGCGTTTTGTCGGTTGTCTTCTCGAACCTACAGCGTCAATAATAATTATAATTATTATTATTATTCCTTATAAATATTTACGAACAGAGACCGCGACACAGACTATGATATTTTCATAATGCCATTGAAATTGAATCGCAATAACAATTTTTCCGAGATAATAATACAAATAAATCAGTGCCAAACCTAAATATATTTTGTACTCAAGTGGGTTTTCGAGTAGTTGTTCACCACATTATTACAAAATTATGTATCCGTCAATGACTGCAAAGGTATACAGACTCTTGCGTAGACACCAAAAAAATAAATATAGAGAATGATTCGTCGAAAGCATGCCTCACCTCCACCATATTTCAAATACTTAGATTTGTATACCTTTTTACACTCCTTGTGTCCTGAGACGATATGGGCTTATGTTTTTTTTCAAATTAGAATCGCCCTTTTATATTACAATAAACTGTTAAGCACGTGATTTTTATTTTCAAAATGTTCATGCATCTATAATCGAAATTCAAACGAGTAATATCTGAGTTATTAAACTTCAAGTAGGTACAGAGGATAATAATTCGTGCTTAATAATAGCGGTTTTACTTAAAATATAAAATAGATTTAATATTTTAGCCTAGTATTTATTAAACTCGAACAATTATTAGAAATTAAAAATGTCAATATATTAGGTACCTGCCTATGTAAACAACTTTAATTTTCAAATAATCATATATAGCCATCATCGAATCACTTTATCTTTTAAACTTATTACCATCGACTATAATCTGTTACTCATAGAACATTATGACTTGGAAATATGCTCCGTCAAATTTTGATGTTGTTGCATCAAAACAACTTTTCCAAAAAAACAATATGTTAAATAATATCTGTAGGTAGTAAAAAATCGTGATTTTGATTTAAAAAAAAGTTCGTATCGCGTCTCAGGACACTTCTTAAATTGTATAGAAATATAAGTATTTTGAAAATATGGGGCGTACTTGAGTTTACTTAAAATACCAAAAATTAGAATTTGAATAAATACAATATCAAAGGAAAATACGGGAGTGAGCTAATATGCTTAGCAAATCATAATGTATATTATTTAGCAGGTACGTAATACGCGTTATGATATTATGTCAATACCGTTCGCGTAAACGAATGTACATTTTCCGTACTTTATTATAATAATATATGTGCACACTGCAAAATAAACGTAAGGTACCTATATATATATATATATTAAACCGTATACCTCTATATATTATAATATTGCGAGTATAAAAATTCTCTGAATTGTTGAAAAAAAAAATTTAATAACGATTACCATAGTAGAATGTTTTCCCACTTGAATGCTGTATGTGAAACTATACATCAAAAAGAAGGAGAACGCTTTGAAAGGATTTTGTTTTACAAAGACTGATGGTTTTACGAGGGTATACCCTATACCTCTATTCCATTTGGTCCGGTGTTTAATTATCCCTCGGTGACGTAGAAGCTAGACGCGGCCCCGCATATAATATTTAGGCTTCCCGCCGAGAACCCATCCTCCTTCAGGTCTTTGGATCGCTGTATTACGCGCACACGTGTATAGTACGATTCATAAATGAGTAACAATAATATATTCAATATTCTAGCACCCAATAGGTAATTATATTATTATTCATTGTGGAATTCGTGGAAAAAACGCAAAGCCCGTGGGGTCTTGATATTATATAAACGCACGAATAGGCCGCATTCTTCTGCTGAACATTAGCAACAATTATTATGCAGTACCAGCTATTACAGTAATAAACCAACACCACAACTGGTTAACACCGTTAACTAAGTCATTATTAAAACCAGAGCTCGCGAAAATATTTAATTATTAATTTGAACTTAAATTACATACTACCTATAATTGTGTGGATTAAACAAAGGACAATTTTTATTTTTGATATTAAAACGAGTAGTTTCAAAAAAAAAAAAAAATTTCATATTATATATTGCGTAGTACCTATAATATAAAATAACTGTTCCATAATATAACCAATTTCAAGCATTATCTGTACTTATATAATTTGTATTTTTTTTAAATAATAATATGATAATATGATCCATGCTAAGAAAACAAAAAGAAATTAGAAAATGTTATATGAACTAGGCACAGTTTAAAAAAATAACCAGGAAAGTCGCTCTATTGTTTACAGTATATTATAATGAAATCTCTGTTTACGTCTTACAGACACCTCTTAAAATCGATGCTACTCAATTTCCTGGAACGAATCTCCCCCCCCCCCACTAATAACAGGCCACCTATTGCTCCTAATGTCTACCATTAAGGGATTTTAATAGTGAACATTTTTCAATTTCCCTATTTGGTGTTCGCTATAGAGAAATATTCGTTTTTGAGTGTACCTTGTCGTCGAGGTCAGCGGATGTGTTAAATCTGAATTCAATGATAAATCATTGAACCTACATATTATACGAAAACAATTCTGAGCGAGGATTGTATACCTGTGGTCTATCAGCCTGCGTTTTTATGGATATTTTAAAATATAATATTTAAATTTTTATTAGTAATTTATTGCCCTAACGGTAGATCTTTTGAACTTATTTTTTCCAAAAACTAATTGCATTTATTATATAATAATTATTATTATTACATCATTTCAATATTTTACATACTATTACTAGGTAGCTGTTATTACTTATAACTTATTAGTCATAACTGAAGTACCATAGAATGGTGTGAAAATGGTATAAATAGCTTAAAATAAATCTAAATATTTGGAATATTTTGTTGTGCATAGTAAATAATAATAATGTATCTAGTGACAAAAAATGTCTAGTCCCTACGAATTAATATTTTTTAAATTAAAAACAAAACAACTAAAAACGTTATCTGGCATATCTAATTTTACAAAATTTAAACTTGAAATAACTATATAAAAAAAACAAAGTAAATATGTATCTTTAATATTTTAAATTTGTATAAGTACAAATTACGAAAAATTCATTAGGATAAATCGTTATTATACGTTTTATATCAAATGATGAAACCACGATCAAAGTTGAAACAATTTTATTGCTTCGAAAGATGATGACACCATGTAAAACCAATACAGACATCCCTCTGTTCAAAATTTAAAATAAAATACATGCATGCATGTAAGAATTAGATACCTAACAATAAAATATAATATTACATAGCGTTTTATTCTTGTTTCACTTATTAATCATATAGACAATATGAAAATGTTTTTTACACAGGATTATCAGTTAGTCAACATTTTTTTCAACTAACGTTACATTAATATCATATTGTATTCAGCTACTGTTACTGTAGCTTATGTAGCCACTTCAACAATTCCAAATTGAAAACAGATGCGGCGTTATTATTTTTTCCTTTCAATTTAATAATATGACGTTTAACTGTGAACACGAAAAGTATAAACTGAATGTTTATTTCTTATATCACACTACAATTCATTATAAAATGTACATAATGTATAAATATGAAGATTTTTTTTCTAATTTTTACCCGATTCCCATCGCTGTAAACTAAAGTCATTAAGTTTCGGATAATATATATTGTAACTATTAACTAGTCATTAAAATTAAAACCAAACATTACTTGTACATTTATTAATTTATAAAAAATAACGATTGCAAGAATTTATTTCTATTATAACTTGAAGTCTCAATTGTCAATAGTATTACCTAGATAGTTTTAATAATAGCCTTGTAAAATGAAATAAACAAACTTGAACACAACTATAACATTGAGATTTATTTGTACAATATTTAAGTTTATAAAACATAACATTGCTTTTCCAATATTTTGATATTATATATAGGCGATTTATTTAACGGTTATAATTTTCTATTGCAAATTACAAACATATTAAAACACAAAATGTTTAGAATAAGATAAATTTCTAAATTCATAAATGAAAATTATATACTTAGCATAAATCTAAATTGTTATCAATAATGCGCAGTTTTATATTAAAATAGATACCCAATAAATCCGTAGGCATTTAATGTATAGGTAGATTCTAAACAAACCATTTGAAACTATAGCACTAAATCCTACACATTTCATAAATAAATTCAAAACATAAATACTTCTTTAATGGTTAAACATTATAATATTTTTATTTAAATTAAAAAAACCGAGAAATTAAAATGCATAGCTGATTATATTCTAGCAGATTTAATATACTTTTTAAAATATAAACAATAAAATTCAAATTAACTTAAAATTTAAAAATATGATATATGAACTGGACGTGAAGAATTTACATTCACCGTACATAATATACGGTTTTGTCGAACGTCGAAAGAATTTATATGCAGTTTATGTTGGTGAAATCAAAAATGACAACGCAAACAAACGCGGCAGATATTCGACTGGTTTATTTTTTTAAGGTTAAAAAATATTTTAAAAATTGGTCGAAAACGATGCAAAATGCAATATTAATTATTACATATTTGACGTGGTTTTGCAATCGAGGGGTGTTTTGAACGACATCGCGAAGGCAGCAGCTCTAAACCATATTGAATAATTGGTGCACGTATAACCGTATAATTTACTAAACGGATACCTACGTGACAAACTAACAAATAATAACGAATAACAGCGCTATCGATTTGCCCAGATGATAAACCGACCAGTCACCTGGGCGATACGAATTTTTATCGTTGTGATTATGCGGCATTCGGCTAACACTTAGACACTCAAACAGTAGAACAATATAGAGGTTCATTTTTGTAATTGCATTTTATTGTTCAACAATAATATAAGACTATTATAGGTAACATCGTTGCAAATAAAAACTACGCTGAGCTTAAACGAACACAATGCGTTTAAAATGCGAACATGCGAACTCGAAAATTTAAAATATATATATATATATTTTATAATACACTCACAAATAAATATTAAAATGTACAGAACATATTTTGCTGAGGTGATTATAGATACTATTTTACCTATATATACCTATTAGTGACGCATGAATCGTACCGGTTTAGAAATTTCAATTTTATATCAATTAATATAATAACTCAACAATTACTATTATTATTAAAAACAAAAATATATTTAAATTAAAACGTCCATGTATATATTATAGAGAATTGTTATAAATAATAATAAATACTATTGCTTCATAAATTGAAAAATTCGATCATTCAATATCTTGGAAACTGTAAAATAACACTTGTTATATGTACATATTAACTCTTTCAAAGAATATCATTGAATATAATAAAAAAAAGTCAAAACAATTCTTACAGATGCATATCTATAAAAATATAAAATTATAAACCTGATTGCCTTCGATTTCATATTATGCCACTATTAGGCTATTAATATATTTTTAACCAGAAAATCATTGAAACTAAACAATTAGTATTTTTAATTTACACAAAACTGATGTAGATTAAAACATTTTATATTTATCGGAGAATTCTTATTTCTAAAAAAAATATACAGATAATAATATATTATATTATTTGGTATTCTGAAGAGTTTCGATATGAATTTGTCAAAGGATAATTTTCTTTGAAAAAAACAACCTTGTGCCACGTCGACATACTCGTGTGTGTTGTCTCCGTCTAACAATATTGCACAACATAACAAAAACCAATTTTACGTTGGCACGAAATGCTTTAATATAAGAGAGAATTAACCAATCATTATCATCAAAACGAAAATATTATTTCTATTTGTACGGTGGTTTTTTACAATATTTAAATGTTGAAGCGAGTTATAAGTATGTAAAATATTACAATTATTTAAAAAGGCTCATAACTTGCTTAAAAATTGAAAAACCATAAGAACTGATCATAATATACAAACACAGATATGTTCTTACCTTAAAGTTTGATAATAAGTCAGTTCATACTAATACTAAAGCTAACCACACAAAATTGGTTCTGCAGAACGAAAATTTGGAATGTACATTTATAAAACAGAGACCACACATGCGGGTATAATCATACTATATAAATTATGTTATAGTATCTAATAAAATTAGATATCAATGTTTAGTGACTTGAATCTCAGGCCACTAACTAAGTATTGCACATTATTATTTATTAATTAATCTGCGTACCAAATTTTACAGGTTATAACAATTTTTTTTTTAGTATTTTACGAAATATTTGCATGACTATTGTCTATTATTATATACTATAAATACTGTCACCTAGAATATTGATGACAAATATAATTTTTATACCAATGCTATTATTCATAATGCACTATAATTTATACATATAATGATTAGATAATTACTTAATACTGGTCGATTACGCGTGTGGGCTTCAAGTGAACTTCTGATCGTGTGTTGTGTACATTTTCTAATGTTACTTATTTTTTCTCAATAAAATATTGCCTATTTTGTATTAGTAAACATTTTTGAGGACGTCTAAGAAGCTTTTTAAGGTAAAAAATAAACACTCTAAAATTACTCCCTAGTTCACATTAATTTATGAATAATTATAATTAAACAACGTGAATGTGTTTTGCCGTATTCAAGCTCAGCAAATGGATTTTGAAATTAAATTGTCATCTGACGGTGCAGCAAAAACTATATATTATTGTGTTTATATATGTTGTTTTTTGTGCGATATAATATTTTGTGTTAAATACCTTTAATTCAAAATATTATTGTTGAACTATTTTAATAAGTCTATTTTTATAGCAGATAGACAAACGTTAAACAATTAATAAAGTCCAGTGACTATTTGTTATGTAGTAGATATAAATTTAAATGACCAATTCAAAATTCACTATTTAAGTTTCATTAAATCCTTAATACTTTTAATTTTAGATATTATTACAATCTCAAGGTACAAAAATTTATTTCAGCATGCGATTTATTGTGGTTAATATAGATGGGAAAATTAAAAGACCAATTTTTGAATCTTATGCAGTATAAAAAGTAATTAAAATAGCAATCAATAACAAATTTGGATTCGCAAAAAAAAGAATAACTTTAAACAAAAGCATATAATATAATATATATGCATCATATTCTATAAATATAACAATATTTTTTTTTTTTAATATTAATTATTCAGTTTCAATGCAATATCGGCAATGTCCGATGCATTATTAACTTTAACCCAAAATATTCTATTTGAATTATTTTTCTATGGGTATCGAAATGATTATGAAAAAAAAAATAAGTTTTAAAATTAATTACAAATATATGATATATATGTGGTCTATTATCGTTTTAAAGTATATATAGTGTGACGTTACAACAGAGATGACTGTCGTTAATCAACATTACATAAATACTGAATATCTTCCATTGCTACATCCTTAGAATAATAGATATTGTTTAAGTGCAAATTGATAAATAAATAATTAATAAAATATACAACATGGAGAATATTAATAATATCTTTCTGGATTAAAATAAAACTAAAATTAGTTGTAGCTAATGACCATAATTGCCGGGCTTAAATTAATAAAAAAAAAAAAAAACTAAAATTAATTCAAATTATAAAAGACTAATTAAATACATAGGTATACATGTAGGTACTTATTTTCTTTTGAAAACATCAATATTCCAATACAACTATAGAACTATAGAAGAAACCCCACGATGTATAATTATTATAACATTCATTGATTGTTGGCCATTACCTCAGTTTTATACATTTAAAAATCATATTTGGTTTTATCTAAATGATCAGTTTTTATCGAAGTACTTCTAAAAATAACAGTTTATCGAGGTTTTTTCAGATTTTATAATCATAATTATTTTAGTACCTGTACATAAATACATTTTTTTCAACCCTAATTAAAATTAATATTAAGTAAATATAAATATTAAATAGTAAATAAATCAAATAATGTTTTGTTAAAAATAAAAAATATAAATTTTATCTATTCGTCAATAATATAATTACCTATAACATTCAGCAATATCATTAAAAGCTTAAAATAAGTACCTTTTATCCACGTTGTGTGTCCAACAAGTTTCAAGCTTGTACAACCACCATCTAAGAAAAGTTTATTTTACAAATTTTGCTCAAACTGTATTTAATATGTGTACAAAGTAGACAAGGCTTTAAATAATTTAAAAACAATCATAAAAAGTTATGAAAAAAAAAAATAATAATAACAATCAGATAAATGTTTGAGTAAAATGCAATTTAAAAAAAAACACACACTAAAAATACGATTCACAAGAAAAACGTTTCGATTAAAATTTAAGTTGTATCACTTGAGATTTGAAAACAACGCCGACTGGTCGAGACGTTTCAGATGAACTACTCAACAATCACTACTGACACGGCACACAAATGCACAATACATCCCGTTCCCGTAACGTCCTTGAATGCATGTCGCTGTCGCAGTAACACATGTTGAGTGGTTACCAAACAAACCAGTTTTACGCGTCATCAGCTATCCGGATCTTGTAGCAATATTGGAAACCAATGTAAGCGTCTCTCCCTCTCCACAAGTGTAACGTACTATAAGTGTTATTATAATAATTTCCGTAAATCGTCGACGAACTCGCCGACTCTGATAAACGCTTCATTTGGTTTCCTGTATAGTAATATGTCCTGGAGGGAAAATTATTGATACAATTTCAGCGTGTTTTAATACGTTAATTACGATATTAATTTAATTTATTATTCTGAACTACCTTCGATAAACCTTGTGATCCGGGAGTTGGGTTTATAGTATAATTTAAATACTCCAGCAAGTCCACATAATTCACTTTATTTGTCTCGTGATGAGCAAATCTAAAATAAAACGCATTTTTTTATTATTAATATAAATATGACGCACAAGCTTCGAGTTTGTAAATCTTTAATAGAAAAACTGGTTCATAGAAGCGTAGTATAGTTAATTTTTATCGGGTAGAAAGAGAACATTTAAGCAAAAAGTAGCCTAAAAAGGCTAAAATTACACATTTTGTCAAAATTACTTTTACAACAAAAATAATGAATAGTATAATATGGTAACATTTAACTGCTTAATTCAAACTTATGAAACATATTTACTAATTTTAAGAATATAATTATTAAAACATGTATAAAGGTAAGCACTTGAAATTTATATTACATTTTTAGATGCTAAAATCGTATTAAATAAAATCTACACATTTTCAAAACTATGTATATGTTATAAAATAACGAACAGTTATTTTTTTATTTATAAAACAATGAAAAAAAATACACAGCCAACAAATTAAAATGTATTTTTACCAGGATAATTGACTATACATTATTATAAACTATATAAAAAAAAAATAAATTATTGTAAGACTAAGTAACACTATGTAAACTTTAAAATACATTTTTATTTTATAATTTAATATAGATACTGAATTATATTGATCGTTTCTACAAATTAGATAAAAATTACCTAAGTAAATAATAACAAATTGTAAATTTGTATATTTATTTTCTGAATACCTGTATTTATTTTAGAGCGATATATATATATATATTGTGACAGTGGTATTAAATATAATCTTACCTTTCTAATAACATATTTATAATTTCGGTGGAAAATGGAAGTTTTGCACTTTTTAAAGCTTTGAAAGCACTACTGCGTTCAAGATATCCATCCTTCTTATCCAAGTTTCTTTGTTTAAAATTAATTTCAAGTCCGTCGAAACCTACAAATAATTCTCGCTTCAACTCATCCTGCAAAATGCTTCTGAATAAATTGTCAGATACTTCTTTGTACTTGTCGTGCTTTTTGTACTGTAATGCCAAAACAAATATGCTATGGCGACTAAAATTTGGAAACTTATTTAGCATTATTTCGATAAATTGATTTCTTTCGATTTCATTTTTGTTTTGGAAATTTTTCATACTTAACGTATCTATATCAGTTTGTATTATTTTAGCTAGTTGATTCATTGCATAAAGAACGTCACTATGCGGAAACTGTTAAAAGTGTATTTTAATAAGTTTTGAATTTTTAACCATAATAAGCACAATACGAACTTACTTCTTTTGGATGATCCATCATAAACCGTAACGTCCTATCATCGACATCAACAAACATAAATTGGAAACCATCTATAATCAATTTGACACCAACGTATAATTTAAATATTACATTAAAATCATTGGGACTTTCTTTTGGAATTTTCCGTTTTGAAAAAAATCTACAACCTATTGCACCTAAAAAATACACAAAATCAACAAGTTAGTAGGTAAATATAGGTTAAATATAAATAAGTATAATAAAACTCACCAGCAGTTTGTATGTTCATTTCAGAAATAGAAAAACTTTGATCACTTAGAAAACATTTTACGATAAATTCTCGATTTAGACTGTTCGGTTCCTTAGATACAATTTTTGCTTTAAAAACTAATGCTTCCATTTTTGAATGACTAAGTAATTTATTCAAAACATTTTCATCGTGGCACTCTGCAGGTATGGTTTGAACAGTCGAATTTTTTTCATCTTCTATTACTTTGGGAGTGTCAATAGCAGATGGAAAATTATCTACATTACAATAATAATACATCAAATACCTAAAGTATATCAAACATTAAAATTATGTTATAACATTTTAATAACCTACTTAAACCATAATCTGAATAATATTGCTTGGTAAATTCGTCACAACTAGACAAGACTATTTTTCGACTATAAACGTCAATTTCAGCTCCCACGTGTAGATTTGACCAATGATAATAAGAGTCTTGTGCATCACTTAAATTTCCCAAAGGATCAAAAGCATACCATTGATTCATCGAATTTATGGCCAATACATTCAATAAATCATTTTGTTCACAAAAACCCGGTGGTTTTACATAAATTCGATCCTAAAACATAATCCAATGTATTATAATAATTTAGTATCTGTTAATTCTGTAGTGTAATTATGGTATAATACTTTTGGAAGTTTTTGTTTTTTAAGAAATGTCTTTAAACCACCATCTGAATTATGTTCAACAATCTGTATCGTATCGTCCGCTAAAAAGTAACGAACTTCCAAAATATGTAAGTCACCATCAGCATTGTAACGATCATCCCAAAAACCTTTAAAATTTAAAATGCCCTCGAATCCTCGAGTTTGTTTATATGCGCGTGCCATTAATTTACTCGTTGATTGTTTTTTTTTTGGTGTCTATTCATTATTTGTAATACAATACATCCATTAATTGTTTACAAAATAATAACCATATTATAAAACAGTTATAATTATAATTTGTATTTTAAACAATATTAGTTATTACTTTTTCTCTTCTAGTAAAATATGGGTCATCAGGCATTGACAAGTTTTCAGGTACATCAACGCCTGTTTTTTTCAAAAAATCTCTAGTGAAGTTATCGACGCCAATAATTTTAAACTGTTTTCCATAAAACTCCACAGTAATACCGACATTGAAGTCTAATAGTTGATAGTAGTCGTTATTGTTATTTGATAACGGAATTTTATGTCTTTTTATTAAACATCCTGTTAATTAACCAATAAATTTATACAATTATGATATATAAGAGAAAATATGGACATAATATTGTAGTCGAATGAATAATATCTGGCTGGTGATTAAAAAAAATTACCTACCTATATTCAATACGTCATTACAACATAATTGTTTTGATATCAATTTATAATTATTTTATTATTATAAATTGTAAATCATGAATAAGCAATAATATTTTATGCTTAGAAATTATAATTTAATAAATTATTATCGTAATGATTGTAAATATAAATTATAAGTTATAATATTATTAAAAATCATCAAAAATTAATTGGTGACACATTTGTTTGAAATGTTTGAATTGATTTAAATCTCTAATAATTCTCTACTTGATTATCAGCTGCATTTGGTCATTTAAGTTATTTTTGTTATAAATTCAGATTAGCTTCAAGTGTCTGACATTTGTCTTGTACTTTGCTCACTTCGGCGCATATAGTAGAAACCTTTAAGTACACACTGCAGCTGGTTATTGCAGATGTGTCATAATATTCAATTTAAAATATTAATTACAACAGTATTACCACTTATCATATTCGGTAAAAACATAAAATATCCTGTTAGAAACTCGATTATTTTAACGGTTACTAAGTAGTTATCCTTTACGTTTTGAAAGTATATGGTATTCATAAAATCGATAAATCCCCTCTCTAATATATTCCTATATAGGTACATTCAATTTTGGAAGGTGCTACGTAAAAAGTTTTGAATACTTCTTCTATACCAGAAAAAGTATACATAGAAAATACAATAAAAATTAACAAAACATAATTATAAATCCAATATATTTCTCACTTCTTTCAGAATGTATAATACACATAATTATTTGGGATATGTTAATTTTAAATACACATTTAACAGCTAACAACTGGGATTAGGCCACCGTGGCTTAAATCCCTTCTTAGTGCTTTTGTATAAGTGTTCAAAAAACCAAAAATATATAAATAATGATTTGACATTATGGTTTTCTTTACACGACGTCCTTGGAAATACTTCACCTATATCATATTTGAGTACTTAACATATTACTAATTAGTATAATACCTAATGGTTTTTTTTTTTCCATTAAATCAATGAATAGTGAATAATATTAAAACGTTATCGTTACATATTCTTGTTATATTAGGAAATCAATACATATTATTATGTCATTTAATTATTACTTATTAGTAATATATTTGCTTAAATATAAAATAAAGTAATTATGTATATTTTATAGTTACTGTTGGTTAGGTATGTGTAATTTATTAAGTTGTATAGTCAGTGTTCCAAACAAAAATCTATAGAAAAAAAAATCTAATGAAAAAACAATTATATATTTACCTACATTTTAATTTGTACATAAAATCAAATGTTATTCATAAGTTACCTAACTTAATATTACTCGTTTTAACTCATGTTATTATATATATATATATATATATATATATATATATATATATATATATTATGATTTATAGCCTATACTCTTTATATAGGTACCTAATTACACATAAGTAATTATTCATGTAGGTATTATAGGTTATCAAAAAAATATTTAATAAAACAAATTTACCTTGCGGTAAACCACTGTTGATTACGACAGGTTCAACTACTTTAATTGTATTATCTTCAAGAAAATAAATTATTTTGCATTTTCTTAAATTGTAGGTACAGCCAAAGCTCTCATTCACCGTACTTTTGAAATATGCATCGAATGTTAGGTTCTGAAATGAAATCAAGCCCTGATTACTATTTTTAATGTTAACGTATTTATATATTTTATTAATTTCACTTCGCTTAAAATGATGGTAACTTATCTAAACAAATATGTAATAACTGTACATCAACATTTACGTACCTCATCTAGATTTTACTCACCTGTTTATCAAATACTAGCCAAGTAGGCTTTTTGGTTTCTTCGAGATCTGTAGTGGAATTAAAAGCAGAATTACATTTCTTTTCATTTTTGACGTGTAATGATCTGATAATATGTACACCGTTCATGATGTCAAAATCAGGTGTCTTCGGATACCTCATTTTAATTTCCTTGTATGTATAATGAAATTGTATTGAATACAATGTTTTAAAAAAAAAAATGACATTTTATTGTAATGCATAGAATTATTTACTTTGTTACAAGTTTGAAATCCTGGTATCATTGGCAATTTGAAAGGCATTTTAATTCAATTATATGAGCTACTATATATACGAATATAATTAAGCTTTTATAATGTTTTAAAAAAAAATATTTAAACTCACTTTGAAACAGTATATTATGATTATGTTATAACTATGTTGTAGTATATAATGAATAGATGAAGTAGGTATACAACGGTTAGGTATTATGATTTCTACTAATATATGTTTTGTCAATACTATTAATCCGAAAGGGGTGACTATATATGTTGCGTAGCTTGGAAACAAAAATCAATTGTAATAATATGTGTTAACTATTTTAAATGTCTGTTGAGTTAACACCAATCGTATGAATTAAGTATATTGTCTTAGAACTTGCCGGGCTTTTAGCAAGCCATGCATAAAATCTAAATCGATGAATAAACAATCATAATAATAATGGATTGGTATGCGCTATATTCAATTACATAAAAAAAAAAAATATATTATCAATAATGCGGTTAATGTGTTTTGATACATCAGTGATACCCCTTATAATACGAGTGGGTCATGTAACCTATAGTGTTCTTAAATTAATAGGAGCTCACATTCTGCAGAGTTAAAATTCTGGGGTAGCAAAAAAAAATTATACACAAAATATTGTCTTCTGTTTATTTGAAAAAAAATATACCATTATTTTTTATAACATAAATATATTTTATATAATAAACACTATCACAAAATATATTACTTTGTGTCCTTCGATCTTAAAATATAGTAATATATAGTATCCATTTTAATATTATAATACGTATATTATACTCTCAAGTGATTCGCGAATAAATAAAAATGCTCGTTTAACATATTTAAACTACATTTTTAACTACAAAACAATTTGCAAATGTTCAACGACGAATTTTGGTCAAAATTCGAAGTTTAAATGCTTATAAAAAAAAATTGTGCCTATGTATTTTTAATATTATTGATCTGCTGTCATAACAACTTACGAGAAACCTTGCATTAATTTTTCAAACATTTTGACTTAACAAACATTTTAATAGAAATTTATAATAGAAAAAAAATCGAAAATTTCTAAGGCCTACAATTAGCTCAAAAATGGTCAAAATATTTTTAAAATTTTCTGGCGAATAGAAAATGATAATCTAAACATTTGGTGAAAATTTCAAATATCTATACAGTTATTCCTTTTTAAATTACAACAAAATAATAAAATCGTTCCCGGAGAAAATAAGAAAATTTTCGGAGAATATTCAATGATTAATTTCAAACGCTCACAAAAAAATTAATTTGACTTTCCGATAAACTTTTTCTGTTTTAAAACGGTAAAAACTTGTAGAAAATCTTGTGTTGAATTATAAAATCTTATATTTAAATAGAAACATTTTTATGAATTTCCTAATAAAAAAAAAACTGAAAATGTTCATGATTTTTACGTATTTTGTTGAAATTTTAACTTTAGACGCTTATAAAAAACTATTGTAGACTTACGTTCAACTTTTTTTAAATTTTCACTTACAACAAGTTATGAAGAACCTTGTATTAAATTTTCAAGTATTTTGACCGATTTAAAAATTTTTTCTCAACGATAATAAAATAAAATAAAAAAATGAAAATTTATTATGTCTAAAATAGCTTAAAAAGAATCAATACCTATTGAAAATCTTATAGTGTATAGAAAATGGTTATATAAACATTTGGTGAAAATTGCATGTATCTACAGTCATTTTTTTTATTTATGTCAAAAAAACAAAATCGATTTTGTCAAATTCTAATTTTGCGTAAAAAATCCCGTTTTTTCTTATTTTTTTTTTTTTATTTTTCCCGGCGCTTTTAAAAACTATTGGGAATTTTCAAAAATTAGCTCCCAAAATTACCAACTAGATTCACTTTCCCACTAGAAAAAATATTGATAAAAAAAATCGAAGCATTATTTCGACAATTTTTGTGTGTATTACGGACAAAACAAAAAAAAAAAAAAAACACTCGCGCATCATTGTAAATTCAATACATTCATTGCTCCGCTCAAAGTCTAAAATAACAACATATTATAAATAAATAATTTTTAAAAATCAAACATAGTGAACTATTAACTATATAATATTTATTTATATATATTTTAAAATTTCATATCATTGATTACCTCGGTGTATCATTTCTTGTTATCAATAAAAGATAAGCGATTGTTCGTGAGCCTTTTGAATTGCATAATTATATTATATTATTGTATTATATAATAATATATTAATAAACGTGTACACAATATATATATAATTTAAATATATTAATATATTTTATTATTAAATTATAATATTACATAGTCCAATGGGCCAGTTGGAGTCTACTATCTACAGCCGTTGTCGTGACTCGTGGCTCTCTTAATCTATTATGGCGATTGCCGTATGGTGGTGATTGCTCCGTTTTGCTCGTAACCCGATGGCTAATTATGTTATTCGTTATTATAGTGTTTTTATGACTATAGTTTGTTGCGGATGACAATACTCCACATGCTGGCTTTAGTTACTTATACGTATTAACATTGTCCACGCTTAAATTATTTTTTCGTACAGTATGAATTTCCCCGCACTTCGAAACGATCGTATTTTACGAGCAGCCAGAGGCGAAGAAGTCGATCGTATTCCAGTATGGGTAATGCGACAAGCCGGACGGTATTTACCAGAATTTAGAGAATTACGATCGCGTTACGATTTCTTCACTATATGCCGAACACCGGAGCTCGCATGTGAAGTCACTCTGCAACCAATTCAGAGATACGACCTCGATGCTTCCATAATTTTCAGTGATATTCTGGTGATTGTTCAGGCATTAGGCATGATTGTTGAAATGCAACCTAGTGTTGGACCTGTAATTCCAGATCCTCTCAAGGAGCCTGTAGACTTAAACAGACTTAACCAATCGATTGATGTTAAGCAAGAATTAGGATATGTATTTGAAGCTATAACATTGACTAGACATCGGTTAAACGGCCAGGTAACACTGTAGAACATATTAATATATTATTATCTCATTGGCATTGGAGGTGCCAAATAGTGTTAGAAGTAAAACACATCGTTTAATTTAAGTATTGTATAAATATAACTTGACTGAAAAACATTGTTTGTGATTAATTTTAAAGTATATTTCATATGTTTATTTTTCATATTGACAAATTTGATGAATGTTTATTTATTAAAATTTTAAATAATTCTTATAAACTTATCAAATTTTTCCCAATTCTGGCACCAAAAACATGAATTGAACCTGATATATTTCCAAGGGAAATAATATTTTTGTTGGGAATAGATAAAAGTGCTATGAATACATTTTACTTTATAAAATAATAGTTCTAGTATGTACGTGATAAAAGTTTTTTAGACTGTATAACCATAGTTAAATGGGATGATTTAAGTGTATGGCTATCTATACTTTAGCATTGCCACAGTTACCTAAGTCATCCATTGAAAATAATTACCTTGTCATTCACATTTACTTTTAGCACCTATTATATATTTATATACAACATTTATCTAATCATTCAATCACACTCGCATTTGTTGTCTCTGTTTTATAAATGGATAACATTGGAAATTTGTGTAGAGCCGTTACAATTTTATGTTGTTAGCTTTAAAATTAAGGGTAAAATTGTAAATTGGCCAATCGTTAAATTAAAAGTAAAAACATTATCTATTTCTTGCATAGGTTTTTTACAATATTTTAATTTTAAGCAAGTTAGAATATTTTTAAATATAAATATTTTCCAAAATTAAAATATAAAAAACCTACATAGATTGCTTTTTTTTTTTTTATTTAAGTTTGATAATAGGTTGATTCACTTTAATATATAAACTGGGAACACAAAATTGAAACTGCTGAATATAAATTATGGTTTGCTAAATGTTCAAAGACCAGATACAACATATGTGAGAATGACAAACTTTTAATAAACAGTATTGTTTTATAGGTACCTCTTATTGGGTTTACTGGTGCGCCATGGACACTTATGTGTTACATGATAGAAGGAGGTGGTTCAAAAACTATGTCAAAAGCTAAAAAATGGTTGTACAAATATCCAGAAGAAAGCAAAAAATTATTACAAATCCTTACAGACATTATAGTGAAATATTTAATAGAGCAAGTGAATGCTGGTGCTCAAATGTTGCAAGTATTTGAATCAAATGCCGAATATTTGAATTCTGAACTGTTTGACAGGTAATTAAAATAGTTAACAAAAAAAAAAAAAATTTGAAACAAATTTTCAAATAAAACTTTTTTTTTAGATTTAGTGGTCCATATTTGTCAGCCATTTGCTCTCGTGTTAAAAATGAGTTGAAGGGTAATAGTGTTCCAATGGTAGTATTTGCCAAAGGGGGTCACTATGCTGTTAAACAGTTATCTACTTTTGACTATGACGTTATTGGCTTGGATTGGACAGTCGACCCCGTTGAAACTAGGAAAATTATTGGTAATAATATAACATTACAAGGCAATTTAGACCCTTGCTCGTTGTATGGTCCGCCTGAACAAATAAAAGAAATGGTCAAGAATATGGCAACAAAATTTACAAAGCATAGATACATTGCAAATTTGGGTCATGGAATCTATCCGGATGTCGATCCAGAACACTTAAGAGCTATGATTGATGCTGTACACGAATGTTAAGAAAATCTATGTATATTTGTTTTGAAACCATACCAGAAATATAATTTATATTATTTAGTTGATCGGGTTAAACAGAAAACATTTTATTTTTGTAATACATCAAAGTTATTAAAAAAGTAAAACATGTAATACTTACAATTTTCAAACATTTCCATCTATCTATCCTACATCAAATCTTTTTATTTATTTTATTCAATATCTTTAGTTCATACTTTTCTTATTATCAAATAATTCAATTTAAACATAAAAAATTACCAAAACAATTTCTCATTTTAATAGGTATCAAGTTTATCAGATGATGCATTGTTAATTTGAACCTTTTAAATTAAATTATTTCAAGTTTGGTGTATAGACAGCCAGACAGGCGTCATCTGGAACTTTTTTGATGGGCTGGTAATTGCATATGTCACTCATTGATTGTTTTTGTTTGTAAAATCACATTTTATAAATACAAGTACAATGTAAGATCTACTTTCAAATTGACGAAATTATGACTGTACAATGGTATAACTATGTAAAAATTTACTGAGGCAAAATAATTTACTTACCAAAATCAAAACCCCGAGTCTTCTATCTGGTTTAAATGTATTTTTATTCTATGTTTACCTAATTGTTTGTTTTTACAAATATTAACTCATTTTATGATTTAAAAACAAACTAGGTACCCTACTGATAAATAATATTAAGTACATATGTTTATTAATAAAATGGTGCACAGTTAGCATATTTGGGGGGGGGGATAATACCTTGGTAATACACAATTATGCCACAGAGTCTATATAATTATACATACAATTGATTAATTTAAGTATTGCAATGCAATGGGAAGTTATTGAAAGCACAGGGAAGTTTGTAAAATAATCAATATACTGAAGATTAAGAATTTTACTTACTTTGAGTTTCAAAAATTGATTTCCCGCAGAAAATTATTTACATGCTTAGCTTAAAACTTTAAAAAGCTAAGATATAATTATGCAAAGTTTATAATCAAAATAATTAAATTTTGCCAAAAGCTAAAATACAATTTGAATCATTATATAATATAAATATAGAAAACTATTATTTTGATGATAATGAAAATCTCTAATAACATAGAGATACAAATATTCTTACAAGAAATCATAGTATAAAAAATGATGTTTCAATGAAACTTGTGATGCATATCAACATGCAAGAATCTTTTCATGTTTCTTTCAACTCTGATAATTTAAATTATTATTTTAATTGCTTAAGTATTTTTACATTGCGCTTAAACATTTATTAAAAAATAGGTTGCTAGCAAACTTATTAACAATTTTATGTTATTAATACTATCTTTAAAATATTATGTTGAATAAAGATGTCAAGATGAGTTAGAAGGAGAAGAGCCTTTCATGCTTATAATTTGCAATAAAAGCTATTAAACAATTGAGGGAGCTGAATTGTCAGATGTCTTATAACTTTTTAATATATTAAATAATTTATTAAACACTGCGATACATTGCTGTATTTAATTATAAATGCATAAGTTACACAAAAAATCACCAAGTGGTTTGAATTCAAAATTGAAATTTAGGATTAATTAAGATTCATTTCATAAATTAAAAACTCAATTTAGGTTAGCAATTTACAAGGTTGGACAAGTTAACAATTTTTTTCAACTTATCAAGTTAAAAGTTAATTTATAATCTCATTAAGTTAAAAACTAATGGATAATAAAATTAATTAAGTTTTATTTAATTTGTTTTAAAACATTTAAACCGGTAAGAAAAAAAGGTTACCTATAAAATATTGATGAGTTTGGAAATTATTTAAGCTCACGGAGAGGTTCAGGGGTATTTACAGAGGATTTTAATGACCAGCCAAATATTTGGCAAACATTCCCCCCCCCCCC